>CM046860.1:14399023-14529023 GCA_025617745.1 Heliocidaris erythrogramma | reverse complement strand
TACTACTACTAATGATAATAATAATATATACTACTACTAATATTACTACCACTACTACTACTATATACTACGACGACTACTACTACCACTACTACTAATGATAATAATAATACTATATACTACCACTACTACTAATGATAATAATAATACTATATACTACCACTACTACCTCAGCCAGAAGGGCGTTAACTCTGGCTCTCAACAGACTACTACTACTACTACTACTACTAATAATAATAATAATAATACAAAAAATAATAATAATACTGCTGCTGCTACTACTACTACTACTAGGGCTGCTGATACTACCACTATAATTATATAGTTGAAAAGTGCGTTTTGCTTGTCATCTTTATTCATATGCTATAATACTTTGAAGAGCCGAGGATCTTTATTTTGTTTATTTGTTACCTCACATTTAATTCAATATTTCCTTACAAACTAATGCAACTTGAATGAAGCTCGTGATTATTAAACTGAGAAGATTCTTTCCTATTCAAAACGATTGCGCATTCATATTTGACATGAAGAATATGGAGATATTCAGAATGATTTTGACCATTGTATCGTCTCATCACAACTGTGCCAAATAGTATCAAATAAACAGTGATTAATGAAAAATGATCCCTTGTCCCACATTCTAGACTAAGCTGGACGAAAGACTATTGAATTTCGTGCGAACATTTTGATTACTTTTAGATTTTGGGGGTTTGTGGAGACGAATATCACCCTTCCTCTTCTTCTCTTCAAATTGGCGATGTAATTACAAGACGGGAACAAAAGGTAATCTGATACTCTATGCTCAAAACGTTATAATATTTAGGCGCCAGCGGCAACGCTATACAAAACCGCGCGTCACTCAGCCGCCGCGGCGCTGCCAGTCAAAGAGAAATAAAGGCCGGTAGGAATCATATTTTAGACAATTTCAGCACAAACATAAGAATTTATGAGAAAGTAGAACGAAACATGTTTTTTTTTAAATAACAAGAATAACTTGCACACATTTGTATTTTGTATTTATTACCTTTGAATTCGACGTTATGTCTACATTGCTTCAATCCTTATAGCCCATTTATTGTCAAGAAACATACTTTAGCAGAACAATCCCACAGTTAATATACCGTATTTAAAATCATAATATCGCCCTATTATTATTATATTATTCTAAATTCATTTTTGAATTCCAATTTTTCAAAGTGATTTTTTACGCTTTCGAACACATGCTATTTCAAACTAGAAATTTACAAAAAAGGCGTAATGAATAAGTAGCGTTCATACAAACAGACCCATGCTTGTTGTATGTCTTTTCATGAACATTATAATAAACTTCTCTTCGCTATTGTGAAACCATTATAACCATTTTAAGGACGATATTAGTGTATGAATTGTTTCAATCGAATGAATCAAATATTGAATAGACATTGTAAGTGACATTAGTTTAAAAGTATAACATTTTACATAAACATTTATATTCTCTTAGACAGCGGTGCTACTGAAAACGGGAAAAATGAAAGAGAAAAAGGGGAAAAAACAGAGAAAAGGCAGAAAAAAAATATTTTAAAAAAGACTTACCTGTAGAAGGTTTTCATGCGATAATGAGGACCACGCCAGAAATCAAGCACTCTTTATATTTCGTCATTTGGGATGCTGAAAACACTACGGGGCAATGTATGATTGAATATAGGAGAAATGAAAAGGCATGGACAGAGGCTGTGTATAAACTGGGTTATGGACTGATGGAGGAGACAATAAAGAGAGAGGGAAATAGAGAGTGAAAAAGAGGGAGAAGGAAAGAGATAATGGAGAGGGGGGGGGACATTGAGAAAGAGAGGGAAGGGAGATAGATTATGAGATGAGGAACGGTTGGCAGAAGATGCAAATAATAATATAAACGCTGAAATTGTACAAGTGCCAAATTAACAATAGTAAGACTAAAGATGGAGGAAGAAAAGAAGAGAGAGAGAGAGAGAGGAGTGAAATAACAATTGGCGGAAAGAAGCAAAATAGAAAACAGAAAAGGTAGGAATGGATATAAAATTTGAAGAAGAAAAGTTCATTAAGAATTGGTAATTTGAAGGAGAGAATTTTTACTTGAAATTTTAGTGAAGGAAAAGTGAGGGTGTGATAGAGAAATAAAAAGAGAGAAAAGAGGGCGAAAGAGAGTGAAGGGGAGAGAGAAAGAGAGAGAGAGATGGGCAGAGAGAGGGCAGTGTAGAGAAACAAGAGGAGGAAAATAGGAAGAAAGCCGCTAGGTATCCCATGTGTATATGTCGACATCAATAATTTTAATCGCCGCGAAGTCAGCTCGCGCGAAAAGCCCCGTTAATAAACTCTTCGATTTCCAAAGATGGAGAGGGAGAGAGACAGGCAGAGACAGAGCCAGAGATCCAACGAACGCGAGGCGTCTAATCATCGGGAAGGCCCCGGCATGAGTTTTGGGGTCGCTCCGCTCGCGGCCTGATTAAAATCGCCCGTACTTTTTTTTTTCTCCCTCTTCTTTCACCCCAGTCATTCCCTGCAGCAGGCCTTGTCTGTCTCTATTAATATCCCCTAGCTACGCGCTAATTACATCTGTTTGACAGTTAGAGCGAGAAAAAGGAGGAGAGATGGGGATGAAGATAGACTAGGAGAGACACAAAGAGAGGTGAAAAGGAAAATACAAGACTAGAAACAGAGAGGAACAGACAGAGCAAAGGAGGATGGAAGAGAGAGAGAGAGGTGCAGAACATTTTTAATCGATGACACCGCTATTCCTGAGCCGCAGCCCCAATGTTTAGGCCTGGGCCAACCCCTCAAGGCGCATCTCCCATTAAAAGCGACCGATTTTACCCCCTTCTCGTTTTGGACGCTGGACCCCCGAAGCCTTCAAACAAGATGAACCGTCTGAATAATGAACGCGCCATTTTTTCCTCTCATTTTTTTGCCTCTTTACTCTACGTTTTTTGCTGTTTTCCATCTTTTTGTAACACTCCTTCCATCTTTTATCATTTTCATTAATCGCTAGACTGAGATGAGACGAAGCACGGACGGGCTCAGATGCACGACTGACAAGTCCTCCATCAAGATTCCTTGCTACATGTGACAAAGGCCCTCAGACTTTGCACGCGTTTTCAATTTGTCGACAAGAAATCAATCACTTCAGTGCAGGATAATGGCAATGAACTTTCCAGACCGAATCAAAGTGTCATGTCGTCATCCCTCTATATATCTCATCACTCTCTCGTATCCTCTTCCTTGAGCGATCTATCTTTATTTGATTATTTCTTTCTCTATATCTATTTTTTCGTTTTCTCTCTGTATCTAAATTTTTCAGGCAAATGCTAATGATATACATATTTTTATTTTACTTTTAGTTTATCAAATTTTCTGTAAGTAGAGTTCAAGAAGCATAACAGGGTATATACATGTATTGTTATTCCGATGAAACTAAGATGTTGATTTAAAAAAAAGAAAATCAGCGTAGAAAACAGAAAAACTTCATTTAGGAAGCGAGTGATGAATGTGTTAATTATGATCGATATTGAAAATTTCATATGCACTACTACTGATATGTAATAAATGTACTAAATTTCCGGTTTGATTTTCATTTTGATTCCACTCAATACATTTCAATTCGAAATGTACTCTGCAAAAAGGAAAGATGTGATATGCAATTTAATTTTCAAGGCAACCATACACTGTAAAAAAATATGTGTATATTTACAGGGGAAAAAATACAGATTAGTTCTGTATTTACTCATAACAGCTAATCTGATGTTATTTGTACATCAATGTCATAGGAAAAAGTAACAACTAATTTGTATTTTTACATCAGAAGTTGTGGCGACTCTGCTGACGCCAGATTTGCTGTAAAATTACAGACATTTTGTTACAGTGTAACCAAAAAGACAAACGGAATAATTATACTGAGTATAATGAATACATAGATGTAGTTCATTCAAAGTTATACGGTTTGATGTTGAACCCATCATAACCCCCCCCCCCCCCTCCTTCACAAACACACACACCCCTGCCCCCCCCCCCCCCCCCCCACCATCATCACTAAAAGTATCTGTCCGCTCTTGTTGATAGACGCGCTCAGCACGCGCGTGAACGTGCTTTAGCTCCACACCCTGGGACCACTCCTCTTAAAAGGGGGGTATGTTACGGCGGATCAGCATCCAGGTATCCCTCACCCCCTGTCATCGAACGAAAGATGAAAGATGCGGTCCAAGAAGGTCTCCAATTACCACGGCTTCGCACATCTTACGGCGCGCGGTAGGTCGGCGAGGGTCCGATTTCAAGGTCAAGCCTTTCAGCTTTCGACATTGAACTTTGGCGACTCCGTCTTCTGGGGAGACA
The DNA here is from genome assembly GCA_025617745.1 of Heliocidaris erythrogramma. Taxonomy (NCBI): domain Eukaryota; kingdom Metazoa; phylum Echinodermata; class Echinoidea; order Camarodonta; family Echinometridae; genus Heliocidaris; species Heliocidaris erythrogramma. The sequence continues at coordinate 14,524,682 of CM046860.1, read as the reverse complement.
TGTTGGGATGAGAAAAGAGGATTTGTTAGACTTTTCTTCTTTCGTTTCTGAATCATTCTCTAGACATTCGGTAGAAGCATCGGCGGAAAGGGATAGTGAGATGAAAGACGACACAATCTTGGTAGAACTTCAGACAGAACAGAGAGCATAGAACTGAGTGGAATAAATCGATACTACGGGAAATAAGAAGCAAAAAGCACAAAAGAAGTGTTACAAACTTGAAAGTTTTAAGAGGAGAAGAGTAGGTGTTAAGGCTAAGATACGAAGGATGTGACGAGAGATTGGAGACAGAAATATGGAAAGTTAAGCTAGATACGAAGATAAAATGCACAAAACCACACAAAAATTGACAGGATAACAGCGTCTATCTAAATGAAAATAGAGGCAGCGAATAAACAAGTCATAAACGACCTTGATAGAGATGACGGTAGACAATTTATGAGGTAAAGTGACAACTTTGGAAATCACATACCGAATGTTAACAACACGGTAACTGCCAACTTCAAACAGCGTGACATTTTGCTGTTGTCTGTAGAATTTTCATTTGAAAACACAATTTGTTCATGAAGCAAAATTGACAGAAAGGGTGACGGTGCGATGGAATAAGGAAGCTGCATTACAAGTGACAAGAAGGCACGCTATACCAACATCGTCATTTCTACAATCATGTTATATGAAAAACATCGTTTAAATCATTAATGCATATAATATTCGTCACCATGACGCTTTCATTTATGCCGCCATCCCGCCATCTGAAATATGTGACAAATCTTTTGCGAAAATGCTTAAAAGTAGTCTTGAGTTCTATTCATGATAGCAAATAAAATTTCACAGAATGAAACAACAATTAATTTTCAAGACTAAAAATAAAGGATATCTGCCAAAGATTTTGGTATATTTGGGTAATGAGCAAACAAAGGAAAGATACCAATCCAGTAGTCCCCAACTCGCTATCTTTTCCCCACCTTTTCTTAACCCTTCGTCACCTTTTCGTCACCCTTCGTCACCTTTCCATCGCCTTTTCGTCACTCTTCCTCACCTTTTCGTCGCCTTTTCGTCACCATTCGTCAATTTTCGTCACCTTTTCGTCACTCTTCGTCACCTTTTCGTCACCCTTTGTCACCTTTTTGTCACCTTTCCGTAACCCTCCGTCACCATTTCGTCACCCTTCGCCTTTTCGTTACCAATTCATCATCCACCTCTCCTTTGATAGCTAGTCATCTATCTATCTTCGTACCTACATTCGACCTACAGGGTTGGAAAAAAGTTTGGAATATTTTTTTGGCGATGAGTATGTCTGATTTTAAATGCTAGTTTCTACTATATTGTGACGAATAATTCATCCAAATCGGATTAACTGTGTTGAATGAAGTCTACTGTTCCATCTTGTACCAAAGATTACGTAATATTGTTAAACATGTTACAATGGCTGACCAATGAACCACATGTTGTCAGATTTGCTCTATTTGTGTTTGAACATCTTGTTATACATTTCTGTACTTCACGTGGAATTTTGAAAAAGCTACGTGCAGTTTGCAGTCATTTTGAGGACTTCGGGTCCTCAAAAAATTAAACTGTATCTGATTATTTAACTTTTTCGTTAGACATTTGCAAAAACAGCAAATATACGCTTCCGAATTCCAAGTGGACCTCTGCACTGTGTGATAAGCCTGATTTTTAATGTTGTGCTTTTAAAGTTAAAAAGGGACACATATCTTTTATTTGAACCTCAAAGAAGAACTTAAAATGACGAGGGATATGTTTAAGACAAGAAATAATTCTTGGAATAAAAATATTCCAAACTTTTTTCCAACCCTGCATTTTCCTATTGACCATAAGTATTTCTCTATCAGACAACGTTTGTTTGATTATCTTGAATTTCCATTCTATCTTCCTCCATCTATACTTCACTATTTACACGATGGCTCAGTGGTAGAGCAGTGGTCTCGTAACTGGGAGGACCCGGGTTTGAAACCAAGTTGATGCGCTAGTGCTCTTTGGTAAGGCATTACATCTTCATTACCAAGTCTCTCGCAGAGGACTTCAGGCCACTGGTCCCCTGGTTGCTTACTTACAAGCATACAACGATTTCTTAGCAGCCAGGAGAAATGAACCATCACACCTAAACCTCTAAACTTTCCCTTGCATTATCCATCTTCTGCTCCTTCCTCTACATTTCTCCATACCATCTTCCTCCGCATTCTACTTGGCTTTTAACGGCCTTAATGTCAGTCTTGCGAGATGTCATCAGCGCCATTCATCTCTGCCTTGTTTCGGTTGCTAGGGACAGAGGCTTTTTGTTGCTAAGGAATCTTGAGCCCCTTTCGACTAGAAGCGTATCGTCTCCCTCCACATCGCATGCTTTTTCCATTCGCCAGCATCCTTTTCTCGGCTTTCTCTTCTCTATATTCGTCGGCTACATCTAAGTAAAGTCTCTTATTTTAATGCATAACATTTCCGAAGATGCATCAATTTCAATCCCCACAGTATACATTTGACATTTCTTATGGAAAAGTATAAATGTAAAATGCTTTTAGAGAGCTAAACAAAGCACTTGCATAAATTTCATCACTACATAAAAGTTTTTGAGCTTTTGAATTTCGTAACAATCACGATTTTTGGTAGAACTAAATGTAGAAAGGCCGTGAACTTTTTTTTTTACTCCAAATCATATTTCTTGTTATTTATCCCCTCTTTAGCTCATTATAAAAAAGCAGTAATCAATCAATTAATAGATTTACAAACTTGAATCATTAAAGATTATTTTAACCAATCAAACAATATATTGGTGAAGAAATCGATTAATCAAAGCTCATGATTTTTTTCTAACCATAATACATGTACATGAACATTATACATTCATTATATATTTTAAGATTTTCTGTTAACGTTGACAAAATAAAAGATATGTGCTTATCACTTATGGTTCTTTATTCATATCGTTTTTTGTTAAACACTTCTTCCACCTATAATTCCGCTTTGTTTCACATTTTTAGGGATAAATATTTCATATCTACTTTCTGTTTCGTGTCAGCACTTTAGCGACAGGTTACAAAAACGCATGAATTCCGTAAAAATAACCCAAGTAGTGAGAGGACAAAATGGAAAATATATTTTTCGCATGCATATTCCCCCCTCCTTCTTGAACGGAGGTAGGGGTGGGGTGGAAAGTTGATATAACCAGATGACACTATTATTTGTCATCCTTTCTCACTTGTAGCGATGCTGGAAGAATTATGGCAGACGTCTTAAGTGAGTGTTGTGAAAGCTCCTATCCCCCTCGAGACCGCATAGATATTCTAGAGAACCAAATCCATCAATCGGCATGCTGTTAAAATAAGGTCACCTTTAACATGTTTCGCCACCAGCCTTCAAAAATTTCAAACCCTGGATGTCTCGAAAATATTGTCGTATTCTCAGTTTTCTTTTCCATCTTTGTCGCCATCATACTTTCCCCATTTGTATTTTCGTCACCAATATCGCAGCCATCGCTACAATTATTATCCAAGTCTATCGTAATCTACAATCTACAACATATCACCACTAGAATCTCCACCGTCATTACCACCACCACCACCACCACCATCACCACCACTATCACCACCGTCGTAACCATCAAATGTTTCGCCACATCCTTATCAACCGCCACCACCACCACTACCACCACCACCTCTACCACTATAACCGCCGCCAACATCATCACCAACAAATCTACCAACACGTCTACAACCACAACCACCACCACGATCATCATCATCATCATCATCATCAGTGTCATCATCATCATCATTACCATCATCAGCAGCATGACAAATTAACCAACACGTCCACCACCATCCCATCACCACTCTACAATCACAAACACCACCACTTCTACCACTACCACCACCACCACCACCATTTTCATGAACCTGCTTGACCCTCACCAGATCTAGAAGTGTACACGTCGCATCCACCCCCAGATGTTGTTTATTAATATCATTTGTCCCTCCGTTATCCTCCCTTCTCCTCCCACCATTGTTTCTCTTCCATCTACTATGGAATCCCAGATGGATTCTTAAAAGAGGAACTCGCTCCTCGGTAACCTTCAAAACCCATCTGCCTCACACTCGCTTTTGTTGAGAACATTCAACTTCGATGAAAATAACTACCCCTAGAAAAAAAAAGAGTTATAGAAAAAGAAAAAGAGATGATTTTTTTTAAAGACATTAACAGTAATTGCAATGTTTTCTTAAATATCTTTGTAGCTGTATATCTTAAATATTATGTATGAAAGCATAGCAGACGGAAGTATAGAACGAGGTGAAAAACAGAATATAATACTATTACTATTTATTTTACTATTACTATTATCTTGTGAAGATACAGGGTAGCTGTTGTATGTGCAGAGATGTGCAAGAGAAGGATATATAACGACGAGGGAAAAAACCGACATACTGAGCCATGAAATGGGCATATAGGCAGACAGACATCTGCGCTCGATGTAATATGAATTTTGTCATTTCTTTGCTTTTGAGTATCGTGCCCGTTCCGTGTCGCTCTTGAAGTGCTCGCTTGTCCTCATTCGCCTCTCTCGCGGGACTGCCCCGTGCCAATATCGGTGGCAATGCCCTGGTCGGTGCTACGGCGCCGGGTAACATAAACAAGAAAATCTCTTTCTTATTTTATATGGTCACGTCGTCTTGCTCGCCCGTATCGAAAGCCAAGGCCCCGGATGTCAAGTGGAAAAGGTCTTGGGGATGTCATCCAGTCGGAACAAACTCGGCTTTCGATGACATCGTGCTTCTTATCCACATCATGGAGTTATAAAGTTACCATAAACTCACAAATAATCATACTTTTATGTACCTTCCATGATACGGATTCGATAACCCTTCACGCCCTTGATGTGGGTCTATATTTTTTATAACTGGCGTAGTTTTTAGTTTTCAAGTGACTCACCATTGCATACCTTACACCTTATTATTCATTCTATTGGCATGACTGCAATAAAACAATACAACAATGCAGTCTCGTGATTAATTTGCGGCACACGGACTACGTTGCCATGGAAACGGTACTAAGTCACGCTTTCAGCTCTTGAAGAATTCTTATTTTGTAGTGTGATGGGGATAGGGAAATGAAAAACACCTAGAGATAAGAGTAAAACTATTTTGTTATCCTTGGGGTCAGAAAACTTTCCTTTAATTGATGATTGGATTGATCAAAAATCTCTGAAGAGCTAAGAACTCATTGGTGTTTTACCTTGCAAACATAATTACAATGGCCGACATGCGTATGCAGAACTATTCGCCTAAAGTTGGATATAATTTCCGTTGTGGAAGGTGGCATCATGTTTTCTTAGTAGTTCTTGGCATTTTAAAACTAAATTCGTGTGATAGAGTAAGTCCAGTCAAATTAATAAAACAAAAAAGATATCTGAAGGAAAAAATACTTCCTTATCAAACCATGATTAAAAAGATGTATGAATACAACCACCTTGGAAATTGAAAATGTAATAACGAACGCATGCGCACACTTTGTACAAGACACACACAAGGCTAGATCGCAGTGGAAGAAGCAGAGCACGACTTCTCATTATTTTCTCCACACATCAATATATCAATATTAATGAATTCTGCGCTGAATGAATCAAATGAAACCGAGAATGCTTTCGCCTAAACGACTGTAATCAACCATCACCATAGGTCTATAAAAATGTCAAAGACGTTTGCCTTTACCAAACAGCACAGTTTGCTCAGCGCGTGTGTCACCTGTCGATTTTCCCATCATCAATGTCAATGTGTGGGACCGAAGTGTCATAAAGTTGTCAAAATGACTGCAGAAAACAAGTGGTCTTATTGAGTCTCGTGTTGTATCTACTGGAGATTATTAAAAGAGAGAACATTCTGATAGCCAGGGTGAATATTAACAAATTATATTTCATTGCAAGGAATTTGATGAAAACATATTTTTTTTGTCAGTTTTTGAATTGTAAAACGTTTGCAGCAGTTTTTGCCTTTTCGTTTTCTCATTTATTATGAAAGGTGGGACCCATGTGATGTGGCTTTAAAGTAGAAGCAACGTTTATTATTTTCATTTGAAACAAAGCGGCATGATGTGAAAGCATTAAAATAAAAGAATGGTTTACAATTATTAATGATTTCTTTAAGCTGAAGAGTGACGATTTGTTCATCGCTTTATTTCATTTAAAAACAACCTCCGCAATAGGAGGAGGTCTAGTAGGGACTTAAAAATATCAAGCAACATTGAATCTTACGTTCACTTATTGTGATGTAAAATTTCAGCCATTCATATAGAGATGATAATGAAGTTTTCGTTTTAATATGCAAATGGTGTGTGTTGGACAGTTTATTTCAAATTGGAAAAGGAAGAAATTGGAGGTCATGAACGTGTTAAACACCCTTTTTTCTCTTACTCTCGCCCTATCATGACTCCTGCGAATTTTTTTTGGAGTACAACTTGAGCACTTGAGATTCTAATCAAAATTATAAAAATGTACGCGGATCTGCATGTTTGGCGCTCTCAGCCTCTCAAGAAGTCTGACACTGCACAAAAGTTGCAAAAAATTGCTGAACTCTTTCCGTGCCGATGACACGTATATGTGACAGATAGACTAATCATTTTCATTCACCAATTGCTCGACCACGGGAAAGGTATATGGTGGTCAATGTATATCAAAATTTTGAGCATAAATCAAGCATTCCAAATATATGATTATAATTATATGCTACCATAGAAAATTTCAAAGAATTTTTTTTAAAAAGATAGTACCTTATTTCAACATTAAACAATAGTAAACAAATGAGAAACCAAAATATAATGGACCAAAAAGAAACTCAAATGTAATTTTCAATGAATAATTCTCATGCATAAAGTTGGGTAAAGTAAGAATGTTTTTATGATAAGACATTTGAAAAGTAAGTATTGATCACATTTTGGTAAAATTTTGAAGAGAGCTAAACCCCTTGGCACAGTAAGAGTTAACTTTATGCTATGTCACGAGAGCCTGTTGGGATTAAAATGACACAGACGGTAAGAGGTGAATTCCGAAACCGTTTCAATACATTTTGTTCAAAATAAAAAGATCAAAAGCATCCGCATGATGATAGTTGAACAATGAAAAAGGGAAGTTTAAGTCAGCCGAATGTCTTACAAAGCGGTATGGTCGGCAGCACGATCGTAGGATTAGACGTACCCTTTGACGTCGATCCGAGTATGGATGATCTTCCTTTAATTGATTAGTGAATCGTAAGTAACGCTACCAGGGACCACTTAGGAACCACTGACACCCTCTTCAGATCAAAAGGGTGTCACAATAGCCCCTCTGTCCGATTTGGAGAGGGATGATAATAGCACTAATTGCGCTATTCTTTACATCTAACGAATGGATATACATGCAGACAGATGAAACCAAATAAAGATGGCTTTGTTGTTATGTAAGTTTGGTGGATTGTGGACTTCTGTGTCTTTGTTTAAATGTCTCAAAATGTGGTACAGTATATCAATTCAATAAAAACAAATGCGGAACACCACAGTATAGTCCACGCATTGCAGTATTAAAAAATGAAAACTATTCACGTATTCTTATTGCGCAAGACGTGGAAAAAAGGGTTCACTCTCAGATCACTATATTGAATCTCAATAAAGAAGTAAAGTTTGGGGTTCGTGAGCCAGCCTGACGACATTGGACACTGTGGATGTTATCACTGGACCTAACTCTCTTTCTCGGCCCAGGGGAGCGTTTCATCAAGCGTTTTGTCAGTGATTTTTTACCGACAACTGTTAAACGCTACTGAAATCCTTGCATCTGATTGGCTGAGAGCAAATTTGTCAGTAAAAATCACTGACAAGACACTTGATGAAACGCTCCCCAGGTGTAGTAAATGAATAGGGCCCAGCTAAGCTAATGGTAGGTCGTTTCATTATCCCCCAGTATAATCTTCCCGCAATTTCTAGACATTACCGTTATGTTGGTAGGCACATAAATGGCGCCCTTTCCTGTCCGCCAGACGAGCGTGCACCAACTTCCATTGTGTGACGTAGAGGTGCGATATACCTTCTATAAAAAGGGGAGTACAGAAAGATCGTTGCCGATCAAGTAATCTATAAATTACTCCCATGTTCGGTTCAGTGATCTGTGAACGAAAGTGATACCAATTGCATTGATTGAATTCTTCAAGGCGATTCTCAAAATTTGCACCCGCTCTCTGCAGCAGTCACCAAAGTTGATGAAAATGATGTACCTCTCTATTGTCCGCATAGTTTCGGGTTGGTGGTGATGGTGGTGGTTTGGGTGGGGTATGTTGCAGGCGAGGTATCCCTTTTTAATATATTCTTATTCTCTGGGGCTAATTTGCAAATGTGCCTAAAAATGCGTCCCTGAAAACCAGGCAAACCAAGCAATGTATTTGAGAAGAACATCGCTTTCTCTTCTGTCTGATTAGGTTCCGATTTGCTTAAGTGTTTTTTTTTCAGAAAGGAGAGAGTCATCACCTGAGCAGGCAATGATCATTTAATCACAGAGAATACATGGTATGTACATGTATGAAAACAGACGAGAAGGTAAAAGGGGGATCAGCCTAATTTCCATAAATGATGATCACATCACCTCTTAATCAGGCATTTTCAAATATTTGTTCACTATTCTCGTTTCGCGAGTTATACATCTTTCAATTTTTGCGCAGTCGGTAACACCTACATTGTTTACAGAAAATCACTCTTCTATCTGCTAATATCGGCAAGATTAGTTCCAATTGGCTGAAAGGATATTAGGAAATGAACAATGTATTCACCGCTTTATTATTTTGCAATGTTGGTAATTAATAATCTTTAGTGGTAAATCTCTATGGTGATTTCAGTAATTGGGGATAATCATGTCTACATGTCGAAAATTTAGGGGATAATAACACGGCCGTGTGGAAGTGTTCGTTCCAATGATTAGAACATGAGAAATTATACGTGAAAGGTTTTTTCCAGTTCTATAACAATTTTCCTTATATGTATCATAGTGCATTAAATTTGTCTTGCAAAATTAACAGAATTAACATAGGGTTTACAAAATAATTCAAAGAAATACTGGCTGTTTATATATTACACGACTTTACAACTCCGTGAGTGTTCCCCACATTTCCTGTAAACAAGATCCAAATTTAAAAATTAATTATGTGTTACACGTTTGTGACATCCCAGGGCAGGGAGCTTAGTATTGGGTGTCGTCCGCGTCCGGGAAAAATATAGAAACGTGCATTGTCGGGTGAAATAGGTCAAATTTGCATCATGAAAGTTATCACTGCTTGCAAACTTCATTCTAGAAATTCAAAACAAATTGATGCGAAGCCTACATTCACATTATCTTCCAATGCGTATTCAGGCAGACGACCAAGGACTGAAAAGAGCGGGAAAAATATTGCACTCCGAACTCGCTGCATGCCTACCAATTCCGCGAATACAAATTTGTTCGATGGGTTTTTCAATTAATACCATGTGCAGGGATGCGTAGAATATCACAACGAAACGATGCCTCTTTTTATCTCGGTGAATGGGAGGTAATTTGCTTCATCAAATTGGTCGGAAATATCGCTCATTACTCGCCTTTTCTTGATCATACATTTCTGGTGAACGAATCTGTAACAGCTCTTTTGGAAATTGCTCGCTTACACTGTATAAGCCGCACCTCTGACTCACGTTCGGACAAAGCCCTCGAGTTGATTTAGGGAATGGGCGTTCGGATATGAGAAGATATAACATGCATTTATATCGGGTCTCCTTCGCAGGATTTTAGTGCACATGACAGCAGTGATTAGGATAAAGTGATGATCAAGAACTAATCAGTAAAAAAAGGAGTATCAAAATCCTTGAAAAAGCAATCTCATTAATAAAGGCTGTATAATCGCGAGGAACATAGATTTTTTCCCCATTTGCCCCTGAAAATGACCTCTGTTATTTATTCAAATAAATATTGGCTCAAATTAGTGCATACGTTCATCCCGCGGCAAGCGATTCCAATCTACAATTTTGGTGGATATCCTCATGATTTTTTAAATTCTCTCTCTATCTCTCCAACATCCCCTCTTTCCCTCCGCTTCAACTATTTCTTGTTCTTTTTGGCCTGAATTCACTCCATCACCCTCTTAGTCACTCTTTGCTAACTTCTTAACTATTATTGTTATCATTCAATTTATGCTCATTAAAATCATTCTGCAGTAACCCACAGAGAAGCTGAAATTTCACTCGCAGTTTCTAACATTTTAAAACTGCTGGAAAGATGTTTTTCCTCCCGAGTGAAGAGGAATGGTGAATGAGATGTGAAAATATTCTTATCACTGATCATGATCAAACTATTTACACTTACTTCTGCTTTTGAAACTCCAGTCAGATTTCGATTAAAGAGCTTGTGAACTTTGTTATTTCCTTAAAGATAAACAGCATAAAATTCTTACTCTATTGGCAGTACCATTATTATCACAATAAAGAATATTTTTCCTCATTGATATCACACATCTGTGACATTTAGAAAATACTTATAACTTTCTTAAATCAATTTCCTTGTAGGCTTCCGTTGATTCCACTGGCATTAAGTGCTAATTATACAATAATCCTGTAATCAACCGTACCTCACCATTCTACGTCCCATATTCACGACTGTAGGCTAAAAATTGTATAATTTTCAGTCGACCTTTTTACAGTAGTCACAACAACAACAACGTGTCCACAGACATGTGTTCGTTCTTGGTAATCAACGAACAGCAATAACATGATAATTTTCAAATTGAAGATTCATCTTAGAGGAAAAACAGCAACAAAAAGTGCTATTAAGCCGAATTTCACTTTCAACCAATCAGAGTCGCTTATTATAAGGACTTGTTTTGAAGTTTGATATTACGTTTAATCGCAACTTTCATTCAAGACGCCCCCACCTATCAGTGCAATGGGTCAAAGAAGATTCACTCTAAATTGCTGAACATTTTTACTTTCTCATCTGACATACTTAAAACGGGGATATATGTAAACACAAACTCAATGTTTACTCCCCGACGTGACCTAACAGCGGTTCAACTGCGACATCGGCCAGGCTTACATTGATATCCGACACCGACTTCAACTATTCGGATATTTACAGAAGCCGACCCAGAATGCGACCCCGGTCCTCAGACGTAAATAAACAACCGGTAGACTTGAGAGGCGAGGGGTTAAAGGTCGCAGAAGCGTGTCGTCGAAGCTGGCTTGCTTGAGCTGCGTTGGATAGGGATAGTTCGTGATAGTCACTCTACATCGTATGGGAGAGTTCTTGGTGAAAGGCTGGATGAAACACCTCATGTTTAAATTTAGCTTTGTGAAAAAACTTTTTCGAGATATGTATGGCGCATTGACACAGAAAGTGACCACAGGGAGCGGAGATGGCGGACACAATTGCATGTTTTGGTATGAGTTCATTGGTCACTGTACTGGAATCGGCCGAGGTTATGAAGCATATTTATGCACGACAATGAGATATTGAATAAAAGGTGTGCGCATTACCTAATCGACGGTATCCATAGCATCTAAACATTTCAATCTTAGAAATTAAATTATTGTCTGAACGTATAATTCTTGTAAAACTTGAGACAATTTCTTTGAGACGGTGTGTATATTGCTGCTACCTGAATGGGAACTTTGTGTAGCCGTACTCATTTTAATAGATAACCTATACTTTTTTATGTATTAAAGCATTCTCGCAGGAATAGCAGTACCATAAAAATTATTAAGTACGCATGTGCAAGATATTTTTGTATTCGTGATCACCATAAGCATGCGTCATTCACAAAAGTAAAATCAAAGAAATATAAAAGTATGTTTCCATTGCAAACATGCTCCTAAATCATTTTTACCTGTTCGTCATATATTGTGAGCGACCCCCCCCCCCCCCCTCGAAAAAACAGGAGGAGGAAAAAAAGCTTTCACACCCTGCATGATCAATGCTTCACTCGCCGCATATTTATTGATTTTCTCAGGTGTCCCAAATACGTTTTAGAGTGTCAGGCGGTCGTTGTCTTTCCATCACCATCCCTATACCACAAACCCCCATCATCATCACCGTCACCCCCATCATCACCGAAAGGTACCCCCTCTCCTCTCGTTTGTGTTTATATATATTGGAGATGGGGAGAGAGGCCGAAATGAATCATACATCAATACCCCGCAATGGATCGCGCAATTCACGCCTCACCACTCAACGGAGATGGAGGGGGCAGAGAAGGACCTGGAGGGGAGGAGGTGATGTGGGAGAAAGAGAGAGAGAGAGATAATAGGGGAAGAGAGAGGGGGAGGGTGAGAGAAAGAGATGGAGAGGGAAGAGGAGCAAATGGGAATATAAAGAGATGAAGAGATAATAAAGAAACTGAAAGAGAAAAAACAAATGGGAACATAGAGAGGGATACCTAAGCAAAATAATGGGTGAACTTTAGAGAGAAAAAAGATGAGACAGAGGATGAGAGAAGGAGAGGAGAGAACAAGAGATAGAGAGGGGAAGATAGATAGAGAGAGGGAGAGAGAGAGAGAGAGAAAGAGAGACAGAGTGAGTGAGAGAGAAGTTGGGGATATGAAAAAGACTGTAAGAAATGTGCAGTTTTTTTCTTCTTCTTGGATTTATGTTATGTGGGTCAATGCACCCACTCAAGGGTTCGACGCTTAGAAAAAACGGATCATTGATTAAAATGCAGACAAAGCTATATAAAAAGTAATCAGACAGACAGTTGATGGGATGGATATACCTTTCATATTCTTTGGATTATGTTTCACTCACTGAAAGTGGTTGAAACATTTTAACCTATGTTTCATTTTATAACCCGGTGTTCGCAATGGGATAGGTTATAATCCAGAAAAAAAACTGTCAAACAATATCGAGACTATAATAACGACAAATTTGACCTGTAAATATCTATTCCTTTTCTTTTTCGCGGCCCGCATGTCTTTCTTACTTAGATGTCAACCAATATCGATACCAAAACCAAATACCAATATACATATCAATACCAATATGCCAAATACTAAGACCTCTACCAATATCAAATACCAATACCAAAACCAGTATAAATACCGATACCAATACTAAATAGCAATACTAAATCCAATATCAAGCCCAAGACAAATACCAATATACCAAATACTAATCCCTATTCTAGTACCAATACCAGTGTAAATACCAATACCAAATACCAATACCAAATACCAATGCCAATATAAATACCAATATTGATACCAATACCAAATACTAATACCACTACCAACATGACCAATATCAATACCAATACCAATACCAATACCAACACCAAATACTAATACCAATACCAATATCAATACCAATACCAATACAAATGAAAATACCAATATCAGTACTAGTACCAATATACCAATACTAATACCAATACCAAATACCAATACCAAATACTAATACCAATACCAATATCAATACCAATACCAATATCAATACCAATATCAATACCAAAACCAATACAAATGAAAATACCAATATCAGTACTAGTAACAATATACCAAATACTAATACCAATACCAATACCAATACTGATACCAATACCAATAGCTATACCAATACGAATACCAATACCAACACCATTACCAATACCACAACTCTGTACTCAACACTACCACGATTATACTATCACCATTGCCTTCTCCGCCGCCACCACCATCACCACTACTATTTAACTACTACTCTACCACTTTCATTACCGCTCTCATGCAGCACCATCACTAGTTATTATCATCACCCCACCATCGACATCATCATCATCATCGATTTCCTCCGTCCATTTTCTATGATGGACATACAACTGTCATCTCCTAATCAACATCAGCTACGTTCTCCGTGTCTCTTAAAGGTCATAGTTCAGCGCTGATGACGCGTGTAATGAGTGCCCATGGCGGAAATAAACAGAGAATGCTTGATGACCGCTGATGAATAAATGGACTTAGCTTGGGCATCTACTACCCCCCCCCCTTTTTTTTTGGATCTAGAATAGTGCAGGTCGAGTGCGTATATCTCTGGTGGCCATGGGAAGATAAATCCTCTAAATGCCACTTAAATTTAGTTTGAAGCAGAAAATCAAAGAGAAAATTAGAAATATTGAAATATTCGTAAACCCACTTCCTTACACAGACATCGCTTAAAATATTTTAATTCTTTTGTAAATGCAATTGCATATCACATTTACTTGCAATAATTATGAAATACATATTTCCCTCAAAAAAAGGAATTATGAGTACATGCATGCTTACATTTTAAGCTAATAAGTAATGATATTTTATTTCCAAAAGAACGACACGATAGTAACTTAAAAATGAAAACGACAAAGAAAACATAAGTTTTGAAACGGAACATGTTTCGGAGTCATACTCCATCATCAGCCTGATTATTTTACAACAGATACAGTGCTATATATACTTTCAGATTACATACTAAATAACATGAGCAGTTAACAATATAAGGTGTGTCAAAATGTACTTAATGAGGTGAGGGACCTGTCTGGTCAAGGACCTGGGTGAACAATACATACAGTTAAATAGAAAGCAATATTTGGTAATTGTACACCTGTTGGTTGAGTTCGGGTTTGGTCCAATTGATATATAGGCCTTCTTTTATTTTGAGTTGAAAATCTGTGTGGGCAGTGTCCAGTATTTTGAAGCATTGTGGGTTACATTCTGATAGACATTGTTTTGAAGATTGTAAATGATATTTTAATTTCACTTTTACTTTAATTGCATTTAAAAGAAATTATGTGCGCTATGCTATGAAAGCACATTATGCATTCATGTAATAATGTCTAAATGTGTCGTAAATCTACAAAATATTTATATAATTCATAATGCAAAATAATGGTAAAGTTTAATTTCAGTATCATAATGTGTGAACGGTATATACATAATTCCATTTTCGAGATTACACTAATTATCCATAGGACTATGTAATTGATATGTTAACTGCGAGACTATCATACTTAATTTTATTCTTTTCTTCCTGTAAAAATGAAATAATACCTCAACTCGTATCTCACGATACATGTATGTATATATATATATATGACACCCTATTTGTTAATCTTGTATTATGTTTTATGTCATTGTTATTTGAATGTATGTTGATCTTTATACAGGGCCCTCAGGAAGAACGGTATTTTGTTTACTGATGGGGCTATACAGTTAAAATAAAACTTAATCAAATCAAAATCAAATCAAATCAAGTACATGTATTAATATTAAGTTTTTCTTTCAATACTTTCATGAACTGCATGTCATTTAGCCCTATTCATGACCCCTCTCTCTCTCTCTCTTTCTCTTTCCCCCTCGCCCCCTCTCTCTCTCCCTTTCTCTCTCTCTCTCTCTTTCTCTCTACATCGTTCTTACTATTTTGTTTCCATTCATTCAGTTCACCATTCTTTTCCCCTTCTATCACCTTATCTCGAAACAGGGCGATATGAAAGCAGATCAACACAAAAATCTGGTCACTGTTGAAAGTCATAATTTAGCTGGAGGCCAGCCTTTAGCTGGGTTGTGTTTGTGCGGGGTGGCCTCCGCTTTCTCCCGATGTTTGTTTTTCTCGACCCAGACTAGGCTTGTCACCTAGCGTGCCATCTGGTAGATCGTGGTGGGACCAGGCTCGCTCCGCGGCCAGGTCTGGCGATGCTGACGTGCTGATCCTCGTCTAGAAAGAGGCCATGTCCTTTTTTACGAGGAGGTCGTTTAGGATATACAAATGTGTCACATTCAAGTAAATGCCAGTAAATATCAGTGCGTGCTCACAAATCTTTTGAAACTTGCACTATATGCCGCCAATCCTCATTCATGCGCTATGAAGGAAACCTCTCTGAAATTTGGCAAAATCCTAGTATCTGAATAATTTAGAGGGCACTGACCCGAAGAATATACTGTAGCTGATTATTATCATAAGTAATAAGTGGAATTATCATTTTTTATCACGAAGCCAACAAAAGCAAGATTTACCCCATGTACCATCACTACTTTTACGTCTACTGCAGCTAATTGCAAATCCTATCACTTGCAATATTAACAAAAATAATAACGATTTACCAGCAGTAGCCTATCTGGCTGTAATCTTTGAACTTCGTCGGTCCAATAATTCACCATCTTCACCATGATCATCACAATCACCAGCCTTATCAGAATGCACTGGCCATCGTATACTCTTAACTGAAATTGATGGAGCAATCACTTTGTTATGTCGAAACACCAAATGAGAAAATGTAAGGTTTAAAAGTAAGGACTGAACCTCTTCAACCTAAGGCAAACAAAAAATGGAAATAAGTTTAGAAAGTCACTCATAGTTCTAAATATAATGAAGCTCAGTTAATGCCAGATATTCTATGATAACATTACAAACCAATAAGACACTAGGTTCGTTTACGCCTCGGTCAAAATATTAAAACATTTCATGTCATTCCATCAAGGGTTTAATGTGTATAAAGTTTGAAAGTAAGGTGAAATTAAAATGACATTGAATACCATATACCATGCAATGCTCATTGCTCTCAACCATATACAAACCAGATCAGACGTTTCAAAACGCAGCAATGCTCTTCATAAACAAAACATCTTGTTTATTTCCTCCTGTTATAATACAAACAATATATACACCATAATTTCATAAGCACTAGCTCGCCAAGCTAAATAAGAAAATATGAAGATATACAGAGGTAAAAGGAGGTAGAGAGAAAATTTAAAGTCACTTTTGATGAGGACTTGTGTTCGCTTGAATGCTAGCTCTATGGGGGATCACTCGGAGTTCAAAACCACTGTGGTTCATTAGGGAACGGAAATGCTAAGTGGGCTTGAAAGCAAGGACCTTAATGAAGAGAGCTTTTACCCGATCACGCATCGAAGGGCCCTGGGAGATGGACCGTTGTCTTTAACCAGGAAGGGGAGGGGTGGTAGCAGTAGTGCCAGATGGAATACAAGAAGAGTTTAACTCCTTTACCCCTACTTATACATATGTTTTTAAAAAAGTAAGTTCAGGATGAAATTCATAGTTAAATCGTAAGTTACAAAGCATGTTTATATTTAAAAAATTATCCATAGCATAGGTCTACATCTACAGCATGTCTGGGTGTATTTGTGGTTTGTGCTGCATTATCCTTATACTTTGTTGTTTTTCGTTTCTATTCTTTTGGGGGGAGCGTAAAAAGAACCCTAGACTTCTTCATATTAGTTAGCACCAATCATAGGTAGCCTAAAATTCGCATCACGACACGTTGATAAAATGTTTCGTTTAAATAGAAAAAAAAATCGGCATCCTCTCTTTCTCTTTATTTTGCCGCCTCAAACAAAATATATTACTTGGATTCCCACAAGACTCTTTTAGACATACAGTCACATATTATCAAATATATCCCACTAGATTTTCTCACGTTCCGAAGAAATTAGAATAGGACATAAACGAAGGAATTCCTCCGAGTGTCATCCAGATATCAGAACAGGCGGCCGTTCAAATCCCCGTGAATGTAAACAGAGGGATTTAGGCCTCCTGGCCGCCAGGCTAGGCTAGCCTCTCGCCAGAGACGCGGGGGACAAGCCTTGGTCCGTTCCGCTATGAGTACCACATTCCCCTTACACCTCTTCACGTCGGGGCCCTTTCTTGATCTTCGCCGATGTGTTTATGAAAGGTTCCAGAGGTTTTCCCCCTGTCTTTCTTCTCGCTTCCCGAGAGACGAAAACATTCCCCGCAAGGCGATCGATCCCGTATGCCAGAGAGAAAACATTCCATGCAGTCCGGAGATAGCTCGGTATAACACCTCGTATCGTAGACAGTCAGCCAGTCATCCCAAACCTCCAACAAGCTGCTTGATATAAAAAAATAAAGAATGAATTTGGACAGCGTATAATTTTCTTTCTTAATTTGTTTGTTAAAAAAAGCAGCTTTGACATGATAGACGAAAAACCATCTTGGGAAAATAATCATCGTCAAATTATTGTCGTAATAGTTTTCTAGTTGTCAAAGAAATGCAAGAATGGTTTACTTATTAGCTATAATGTTTTTTTTCTCATATATATATATGTACTATATAATTATATATATTTTGATGCCGATTTTGGTTTTCTTCATCATTATGCTTTGGTCACTTTTGTCATTATGCTATTTCAAATGGTACAAGGAAGGCCTTTGCTTTCTATGGCATAAAGCATAAAATTAATATGACGCCATCATGATTTTACACTCATTACGTAAATCGTATGCTTAATTCACTGGTTTATTTGTTGATTATATTTCTTTTATTTTGAATATATCATCTCGAAAAATGAAAAAAAAAACTACTAGTTTCTCTCATAATTATATGATAATGTTTGCATATTCATACACATGCATACATTTCATATCGAAGCTCTGAGGTGTTTGAGGTGGCTTATATTCGGGCGCCAATACCGTTTTTATAAGGCATATAGACCAAACAGGACAAAACACTGAATACGACCCAAATTAAATCCGGGGTGCTTTTAGCATTTTCCTGATATAGGGAGATGCTAAATATCGACTAATGAAGCTTTGTTCGTCACATCTTATCACCAAATTAAGTTTTAAAAAACAAGATCGGAGAAAACACCAGCAAGCATTATTCTTCAAGTGTTATAAAACAGGCAAAAAATAGGAATTCAAAGAGAAGGCTTAAACCAATGTTTTCGGATATATGCCCCTTTTCTCTTAATGTGCGTAGATGTCATGTTTAAGAGGCTGACATGTAACGCATTAATGTAAATGTTAAAGTAGTTTGTTAAAGTTGAATTAATAGATGTCAAACGTTTATATAAAAACAAACTAACATTTCCCAATTCTTAAGTTCCCTGGTGCACGAACTCTTCTTCCCCTTCAACCATCCACTCCACTGTCTTTCACCTCTCTATCTATCTATCTATCTATCTATCTATCTCGGCCCCTTTCTCCTTTCTCTCTCTCTCCCCCTCCCCCCCCCCCCCCCCCCCTCTCTCTCTGTCTATTTCTGTCCTTTCCTCTCGCTCTCTATCCATCTCTGTCCCTCTCTCATTATCTCTCTCTCTCTCTATATCTCTCTCTCTGTCCCTTGCTCTCTCTCTCTCTCTCTCTCTCCCTCTCCTCCTCTCTGTGTCCCTCCTTCATTCATTTTCTCCTGTCCATGCTTTCATAAGAGATGTATTCACACTCTGTCCTTATTTGAGTTTGATGACTTTTGATCCAGGGGCAAAAGACAGTGAAAGGAAAAGCTAAAGCAAAAAACCTGGCAAGTCAGAGATTCTTGTGAACACAGGATCCTCATGGGGGCTGTCCACACTGACTAAGCACAATTTGGAACACTTGATTGTTACATATTGATATTGCATTCAGTTTACAGTTTGCGGTGTGATGGGATGGCTATGATGAAGTTTACACTTGGATCTAAAAGAAGAATGGAATATTGCATCGCTACTAAAAACGAATTCAAGATTCAGTTTCGTCTGCAAGTCCGCTAAAAACCAATCTCCTTGACCTTAAACTTCATATGCATTTAATGACTTTGTTATATATTTGAAGAATTTCTTGTAGATAATTATAAACATATACCATGCCACATAGCCAGATCAATATTCTAACTGTGTCTCACAATTAACAAGTGTTTAATGGGGATAGTTCTACAAGTACTGCCCTAAAGATTCAAACGATTTCACTCTTATCGGGATAAGTCTGAACTCGTCAATACCGGGATGATTGTATTTGTTTCTCCAATATTCAAAATTTTAGGGATAAACAAAATCGAATTCAGAAGCTTAAAGGTTCCTGTAATGCATGACATTTAACGGTGATATGAACTAAAATGTATGAACATTAGAATGTGTCCCTGTAATGGGTATGGCTCCTCGTAATGTCAATCAAACTCTTTTATTTGAGTTGTCACGTGACCGCAGTGGCGCCACGCAGGTGAACTATGTTTTTGCAAAGTGGAGAAATGGGTTCTTATTGCTTGTATGTGTGCGTGTGTGCGTGTTTGTGTACTATGTTTACAAACGTGAACCAATCATAATGACTATTTACGAAATAATATTATATGAAGAACAAAGATTAATATCGGAATTTTTTTTTTATATTGTATGATAAAAAATAAGGCCAATTATTAAGGGATCGCCTCTATCCTAGCTTGTCTATCAGAATGACAAGAAAAGGGGATTATTTCGAGGGAATATGTCATTCGTTGGATTAATGATATAAATCAGAGCACTTAGCATCGAAAAGATGCCGGAGAAGGTGAGAATTGTGATAGAAGTAGGCTAATACGGATAAACCGGTTCCTATCTTTTGCAAGGCTCTCAAGAGCCAACTCCATGAGTTACATGAAAAGTAAGTCATTTCTCTACAGGTCATTCGTATCACATCACTGTTTAGCCTACAATGTCTTCGAGTATGTTGCCTTTTAAGAATGTCAAAAAGGGGATCATCTGAATGAATTTGCCATGCAATGAAGGGTGCGCAAACGCTGAGAGAAATATTTGATTTTGCGTTTTTAGTCATCGGCATCATCATTACCATCACCACCATCATCATCACGACCATTATGACAAACACTATCATCATCATCATCACTATCATCATCATCATCACCAATCTTCATCACCGGCATCATCATCATCACTGATGCCATCACCTCTAAACACCATTGGCACAACCGCCCTCAATATCAAGAGCAGCAACACCCTTACTAGCATCATTAATGATTAAGTACAGAAGAATATCAACAGCGATGTTTCTTTGCTCCCACCATCATGTCATAATCATAACAAATTATCATTGGATATAATATCCCAACGATGTTAGATAGACTAATTTACACGTTGAAAATCTATAAATCACACTGCAGGTTCACATGTTTTGTAGCAAAGAATCACAAGTTCACTCCGAGAGAGTAAACAAATAAAATTTGTCCACCAGTTCTAATTTCTTCGGTTTCATATGAATACGACTGCGGCGATGGCTAGAATGAACAATAGTTCTTGAAAACAATCCAGACGTCATGCATGACATGGGGAGAAAAGGAAGATGAGTCTAATACTTAGCACATGCAAGGTTTTTCTGTCATCTTTGCAAACCACCAGACAGAACATGTCTGAAAATTGAAATTCGAGAAATCTTGGTGAAACACAACTCTCTCTTGTTTCAAGCACTAAAGGAACACTTTTGTCACAATCTGACTTGGTGTACGATTACCAGAGTTCATACGCCAAGTTCGATCTGTCACTCATGCCCCATATGAAATAATAAACATGGATTTGCAGGAAAAAATATCTGGTTCATTTTTGGTGGTCCCTGTACTCGCCATACCTTTAAAAAAAAATCCATGTACGCCTCGATAGCAACAGTGTTTGTAACGCCATGCATGCATGGCATCCAGCTAGCTTGGCTTTCTCCGGCGATTGTATATGAGAAAGATGTGTCTTTCATACAGGCATACGATTCTTTATTTGATTTATTCTTGAATAAATTAATTTGTAAGGAAATACGTAAGTTGAGAACAGAAATGAAAAGAAATTACATTCAACTATCCCGGTAGTCAGGATACTTCCACCCGTTAGGGACTACAACACAACCGTTATACATGTAGTTCGTGCACGGTTAGTATCAATCACAAAAAATACAAAATCAATCAGAAACACACATTTCACTAAGTTGTACAACTATATATATATATATATATATTGATATCAAGTTAATAACACCATACGTCTGAGAAGAATTGTAGAAATCCAAATATAGAATAATTCAGTTTTAAATTTCTCATGCGTAAGAGATTTTCAAAGATGCAGAAAGTCAACATCTGTGAAGAAATAATCGATTTCAGTTTAATTTGTACCTATTTTTGATACATTAAGAGTTAATTATGAAATTTATAAAGTTTATCCAATTGAAAAGTTTTTGTTTAAACTATCTTTACTGGATTAGAAAGTCTAAATATATTTAGCAAATTGCAAGATAAGCTTTATAGGGGAGGGGTTATTTATGAGATGTTTGATCTAAAGTTTTCATAACAACTCGTAAAATATTGCATTTCATATTTCATTCTCGTAATGCCAGTTCTGGTTTTAACCACGAACAAAATGATAAGAATTTCATTACGTCCAAAAAACCATCACCGTTGTCAGAGCTCCAAGTCACCATTTTATATAAACAAGTCTGCATCGATCCTTGTTTTTCTGAACCCGTCACGATCTCTCTCTTCCGTTCTCATCATCTCTTCATCACCATCCTGGCACGTCCTCTTTCTTTTCTATTTGAAGGATAACATAGACAGATCTTGGGGAGGGGCGGGAGGGGAAGGGGGCTGCAGTCCCCCTGTTGAGAAAATAAAAATCGTGAAAAAAAAAATCAGCATTCATAAAGGCTGGCGAACCCCGCACCCTTTCGGATCGCCCGATCGCCGTCAGAGAAGTAGAGGGATGAAAAGTAAAATTCCGAGAGCATTTTTTATTTATTTATTTTTTATTTTTTGCTTGTCCATCTAAAAAAAGAGAGAGAGAGAATAGTAAGAAAGGTCAGCGAGCCCAACCCCCCCCCCCCCTTTCAGATTGTCGAAGGAGCCGCCAGAGATTTTAGTAATGAAAAGTTGTTTTTAAAAAATCTGAGGAACTTTTCTTTCTTATTCTTATTTGCTTGAGTTTTTCCTGATTTGTATTCGAATTGTGATGGTCGGTGGGGTTTCTGAAATCGTGTTTCCTGGGAAAAGTTATTGTCCCGAAAAAATGTCGCCCCTCCCCCTTTCGGACAATCCTGGATCCGCCCCTGAAATAGGTTATGTTTTGCAGAAGGATGCACGAAATGTTGAGGTGGACATGACCAGCATAGCGGCTATCCGATTACCCAGAGCTGGCCGCGACATCTTTGAAAACTAATACCCCTAAAATGGAGCCAAAACGGGCAAGAGGACCTCGTGTGCGCACTTACGAGGGGAAGATAATCTGGTAGGTGGGAAGATGATGGAAGGGAGGATGAGGGAGGAGAGAGAGAAAGAGAGAGGGGGAGACAAACTGAAGAGGAGAATGAAGTTAAAAAGATGGAACAACGAAGGGAAAGAGATATATTGTGAAACACTGGTGTGTAAGGAGTTTAATTTGACTGATTTAATTGTACTGGTAAGAAGGTGGAACAGAGGTTAACATGGTTAAAGACAAGTGGAATGGAGAATGAGATAGGAAAGTAAAAAGAAACAAATATATAACAAGAAGTCAAAAATGACACGACAGGAAAGCAAATTTAATGACAATAGCTGATTTGTAAGCGTGTTTTTTATATAACAAGCTATCATAGATTCCAGAGATAGAGAAAATACAGATTAATTTTATCGAATCGAATAGATCAAAAGATAGGCGGGTAGATAAGACAGTCGAGATAAAAAGTACACTATAAAATAGAGAGTGAAAAATGAAAAGGAACTAAACGAGGCTTAAATTTCATTGTTTTATGTGAGGTGAGACGAAGCGAAGAGCGCCCAAGATGCAGAGAGTACCAAGAGTGCGATACAGACGTGAGAGATGCGGCTACCAAGTAGAGTGGTCTTAAATTTCACCATCTTACGTGGCCGTGAAAGCTAAAAAGATGTGGCAGGCAGGATCGAAGTGGCGCGCATCTTTTCCATCCAGCAGAGGCCTTGATTTATTTTCTATCTCCGCTGAAAAACCTGTTCCCGCTTTATCTCTCCCACTCTCTTCCTATATCTCTGTTCTTATTTTTTTCGCCATCTCTCTCAAGAAAATGCGAATATGATCGATTGTTTCACGAATGCCGAGGCACGGCTTCGCATCCTGCACTCAATAAAAAACTCATGCACGTAGAGAGATGAGAGCAGCAGGTGTGAATCAACGCTTTGCGCCTGCGCAAATTACGAATGGGGGTGGGGTTGTCAAATCATAAGCTGATGGGGGTCATTGACATATACATAAGCACCGTCAATTTGCTAATTGGAAAAGACGTGCTCTTGTCAACAAGTTACTTCAGAAAACAAAGCCTAAATAACACATTCAGTTTCGAACATCTGAAAATGAAGAACTGATGGTGTCACTGGTAACTTTTAAGATAATCTAAGATAACGGATATACGCTTTCGTTAACTAGTTCACAAAATCGCAACTATAGAGTTGAATGCAGGTGATAATTATAAATTATACTGGCAGTTTGATTCTCGAATGCTTTGCGCTGGGAACCTGGAGTAACATTTTTGCCAAGAAAATCGTTTAAATCATCGCGATACTGATTATTCATCCGGCCAATTCAGTGTCATCATAGTAAGCCGAGTACGATCTTTATATGTAAATAAGAAATGTATTGATTATCTATCAGCTCGAGAATAACATCGAAATTGTCATCCTATAAGATGATCCCGACAGAGTTACAAGAGATAGGCAAATGCAAAACACTCATTCAAATATAATTCACTGTTAGCCAACCATATTTTTGTTGTAAGAGTCACGACTACGACCTCAATCCAGAAGAGTTTAAGGTTATTTTCTGACACAAGTATTTCAAAGAAGACCTCTGCTACTTTTTTAAATATTCCGTAATATTTCTTATTACAATGAAATGCATTTATGATCATCTATAGAATACCTTTAAAAACAAATAGGCCTCCAAAAACGTCATCACACCCATCCCCCAACTGCCAGAAAGGAACAAAATGTGTGTATTTGATGATATATAGTTTGAACTTTGAAGTACTAGTATTACATGAAACACATTATAAATGATATCAAAAGTATAGTGGCTACGATAAAGTACAATAAAAATGAATTGCAAAATGCATAACATTGATTTTGGAGCTCAACATTTTAATATCACCGATTTATGCTAAATTTGAGTACACCAATTTCGTAATGTCAACTAGAGGACCTATCCATTCCCCACAGCACAATGCTGTTTAATTTTCTCTTCGTTCTCTCTCCCAACTGTCTCTATTCCTTCCTCTGATGAGGAAATTTCATCTTGTTGATGAATTTTGAGGGGCCGGTAAGATAATGAACGGATCGCGATGCACCCTGGCTGCCAGAGATTCCGGCGCCCAGGAGGACACCTGTTCGCAGGTCTATGATCTCCCTGTGATTAGGACGGGAAGATGCGCTTCATGGGGTAAGATAAGAAATCAAATAGTGCAAGGTGGGGTTGAGATCAGTGATTAAGTAGCCATGACCGTCAGGAGGGGTGGGTGGGGGGGGGGGGGGGGGGGGTAGGTGGTTGAGCGTGTTGGGATGGAAAGAGGGAGGGGAGTAGTAGAATCAGATCCAGGATTATCTGAAGTGGGGGGGGGGGGGGCGGGCAAAAAGCCCACTTTGTGTGGATAGCGTAACTTTCAGCGTCCATGCAGTTTTTGTGTTTCAAGTGTGTGACCAATCTTACCCACTGAGTAGTGAATAACACATCTTTTCTGGATCCGATTCTTAAGAATCATGATAATGCTGTGTCCAATATAGTTGTTTCTTTATCTAGGTTACCTAGCAGATCACGTATTTTTTATCAATGCTTTCAATAGCTCGCGAGTTCGATTTCGATTGTCACTTATTCACGATGATCACTAGAAAAGACTTTTACATTTGTAGGGTGTGCGATGGCTTTACTGCAACTGATAAAAATTGACAATTATGAATATTCACATTTTGATAATGAGCAAAACAAGTAAGGTAGGCCTATTTTTTTCTGTTCTGGCTAATCAGTTTTTCGGTTAGAGGGTTTGATTAAAGGGTGCTACTGTAACTATATGTGTGGTCTCGTTCTAACCTGCTTACTTCTCTTCTACGACTATCTTCAGCCATGTCAAAGTTACTGTTAAGGTACTGTGCATCCAGTCATTTGAGTTCCCCACGTAATATATCTTTTTACCAACTCTCCCTCACCCTTATGTCATATCCCCTGACTGCACTCGCGGATCAATTTCTGGCGGACTTTGCGGGTCAGTTTACACTCCATAACACCTGTACATTGAGCCGTGTAACAGACACCTTATTGACGCATCTCACATCGTGTCTTGTAAGACAGACAAACCCAGGATGACGGGTCACAATCACTGTGAGAGCTTGATGAGATCACGGTCTTTAAGGGTACGTGTACAACTTTGGATTGGAAGATGGGGTAACATTCCAAAAGGTGCAATGCCCCCTCAGTGGTGGTCAGTCGACTCAGTCTGTCCATTTAACCTCAGCGACATTTTCTAATATCAAAAAAAGTTCTCTGAACGATGGGGTCGAAAATAAAATACAAACACCTTTGAACCGTATTTACGCAACAGGTTGTACACAAATATTACATGTATACAAGAGGTATATTTTAAGATGCTATCATCACTGTTGCCATGGATACTCTGATGAGATCTATCTTGCATGTGGTCACACCTGTGCTCTGATCCCGTGCAGTGGGTACCTTGTTCGTATGGACCTTGCATATTTCATTTCATGTTAAACAACCCCTGGCCATTATAAAGATGATGAGATAACGCACTATTATCTTACATGCATGATGAACGAAGGGTGTCTAAACCATCCTCTTATTATATTTATTTTTTATTCATATTAGTCCTGTTATATTTATGAACCTTTCTTAGGCCAACTCTATTTTAAAAAGATATCTATACGCTAGACATCAGTGTCGTCTGTTCTTGAATTTCCCTGGTATAATGACATTTTGTTAATACTGTAAAATATAATTTCCTCTAAACGAATGGAACACAATACAGATATGCCTATACTGTCAAAGAAATGTATGTAGATTATATCCGTAAATGACGAAAAGTAGAGAGGAATGAACGTTAAGGACCCAATAAAGGCATTGTGGGAATATTTCTGGCTTTTTCATTGAGGGATTTAATGTCTGAGTAAAAGAAAACGATATTAGAATGATTGCAGTGACATATATCAGTCAATTTGTGCGCTCACAAATCTTAATTTGTTCACGGCGCAACAAATTACCGGATTAGTGTTTCAACATCTTCATAAGATAATCATCGCCATTACATGTCTGATCTGATATCCTGTGACATATACTTAACTCTTTACCGCATCGGATGACCCTGCGCTGCATTACTGAGGTTCATTTCATCAGCGACCTGTCAGGGTACCCGTTCCCCGCATCCTTGGTAACCCATCCCGCATCTTTCACTTCCAGTTAACCACCACCATCACCTCTCTGCAGCCCCCATCACCATCATCATCATCATCACCACCATCATCACGATGGACAAAAAGTAAGATGGAGTTACATGTATCCTTCTGTTGCTGCTGTTCGTTTCGATTCGCAGTCACCGGCACTTTTTCCTTTGTTATCAATTAAACGCGACCCTCCCCCTTCATCTCTCGTGCCGCCCATTCACTTAGTAAATTCAGACGATAATGGGTCTGCAGGTTCATTCACAGACAATCAGCATGACTAGCTAGTGTCTCACTCTCTCTCTTATTTTTTACTCGTCCGCATTACTTGTAATCTATCCCTGTAATGGATGGGCGAACACGGGTTCGTACAGGCGATGCCCACTGCATTCATTAAAGCTGCATCTCACTCGTTTCGAAGGAGAAGAAGTAAAAGTGGTAAACTTGGGGGAAAGGGAAGGAAAAAAACAAGGAGTAAGAGTAAACGGAAGTGAAGTTCTTTGGCAGTAAAGTTGGATAATTATCTAATATTCTGTTAACATGATTATCAATACTACTACTACTACTACATGAAAAAAAACCTAAAGTGGCATAAAAACGCTCCATCCTGCCGGGGAAGCGCATTTAAGAAAAAAACAACAAACAGGTTAGTATTAGCATTCTTCATTAGCAACCAGGATGCGAAATTGATGTTAAACTTTAAAATCCGTTTCCGCAGACATACACACAAGGTTACCTCTGCTCCTGTAATGATATACCCCGTCTTTTTTCCTTCCCTCTCTCCCGTCTGCTATACTACTCCTACTCTATACTACTAGTACTACCAGACTGACTACTACTACTACTACTACTACTACTACTACTACTACCAAACTGACTACTACTACTACTATACTACTACTACTACTACTACCAAACTGACTACTACTACTACTACTACCAAACTGACTACTACTACTACTACCAAACTGACTACTACTACTACTACTACTACTACTACTACTACTACTACTAAAACTACTACTACAATTACTACTGCTGCTGCTTCTACTCCTAAATTGGTCTAGTTCTATTAGTACCAGTACCAACATCAGCACGACCCTGCTGTTCAAAAGTGTCTTTAAATCTCTTTCCAACAGGTTATTTTTTCGAAGTCATGTTCCATGATATATAGTAAAAACTTCTTTAATATCTACTGCAGATAGTACGTATCTATATCTTGAGAGGTCTCTGTTTCTTTTACTCTCCCATTTTCCCTCACCCTCTCTCCCTCTCTCTCTCTCTTACTCTCTTCTTTAATTAACTACCAAAATGAGTTAGTTGGAACATGCAATTATTATTTTAATCAGCGATTATTGAGACATTTGCCAATCGTTTACAATCAATCACAATTTTATCTCCAAAGCCCACAAATCTCCAATCCCATTCTCTCTCCTTTAACATGGAACCACTGTTACACAGCTCACCACTATGTTAACTCGTCCATTAAAAAGAAAAGATCAGGGACTTTGGTACCACTCATTAAGCGTATCGCTTTCATGGCTCGGTCTCCCCGCTGTCCAAAAAACTGGAAAGTGAAAGAGGTACCATCTCTGCTCTCGGTTCCGGTTTGAAAAGTGCGCTGAACTCATTACATTCCTCAGTCCTAGATCCTCTGCTTCCGTTATTCCATCCTCATCTTTACCATTAACATCATCATCTTCATCCTCGCTTCATCCTCGCTTTAGTTTTCTATATGGTAGATGAAAGGTTGTCTTTTCACCGACATCCGTTTAATTACAAAAGCCGCTTTTTATTTTTTTATCGCATTACTAACTCCAGTGAACGGACAACTTTTATTTGTGTAGTAATTTGAGATTATTCGTCACAAAAATACCATTTTGTCTCATTATTTGTAATTGGTACCTTACGCTATATCTTTATCTCCATTGCTCTATAAGTGTGTCACTTGAACGAACGTAAACTTGATGGATGGAGGCTTTGTTTCGTTTTTAATGATGTGATTACATCTTGATTGGTTCAATAATCACTTGCATGGAAAGAGGAAATTGCCTTGTCATTTTGACCCGACATTCTGTCCGGCTTGTCATGAACTCGCTTTCAAAAAGAGTAGAAGAAAAAATCCCGCCTCTCCCTACCCGGGTACTTCGGCCTGGGGAGCGTTTCATCAACTGTTTTGTCAGTGATTTTTACTGACAACTGTTATAAGCTACTGAAACCCTTGCATCTGATTGGCTGAGAGTAAAATTGTCGGTAAAATCATTGACAAAACACTTGATGAAACGCTCCCCTGAAATAATAAATTATTTATTGGGTTTAACTATCTATTCAAGTGAAGTTTTAAGTTCTGTCATTAAAAGAGCTGATAAAAATATTTTCAGGTAGAATATATGCTTGATTAATAATCATGATGATGGTCGTTATATTTGAAAAAGGAGGATCTGAATGGTGATTGAATTTAACAAGGAAACTTTAAAAGTTTTGTGTGTTTTCATTTATTTTCATTTATCTAGCATGTTTATAACCTGAATGACCTCGTCGATAGTAATAAATTTGTCTTCAAGGACATACATGTAACGCAAGTATAAGTTTAAGCCACCACCACCATGACCACCAATAACACATAAACTAAACAAAACTATATCATCTTTGTACTGAATAGGGCAAACAATGAAGTAACGCCCCTCCCCCCCCCCCCCCCCCGAGATCCCAAACTTATCTACGTTATTGTACAAGCGAGGGAGCAAAGCGACCGAGCGGCAAATTTTTCCATTTTAACCCCCCAAAACCCGCAATTTCTTGTGCATTTTATCCAGGAAATTTTGCAGTTGACCATCGCAATTGAGTGGTAGAGAAGCTCGAATTTTGTACATTGATAAACGGTTTTTCTATTCACTCACTTCTACAATCGGGAGCAAAACTAACGAAAACCCTTGAGAAATAGTCAAAAAAATCAGCAATGCGACCTGAAGTTGAGATTTCTTTCAAATGTTGAACCTTTGCAAAAGTTGTTTTATACACTTTATCCTATATTGGGGGGCGCAATATTTAGCAGGAGTTAGATGAAACTTCCATGATAACTACCAAAGCAACGACAATTACATCTTTATTTTTCAAATTTTGAACCCTTTTAGCTATTTAAGAACTATATACTTTGGGTGCGAAATTAGAGATCATGAAAGAAAATAATTATGAGAGGGAGCAAAGCGACCGAGCTTTGAAAAATGTTCGCATTTCAAACCCTCAAAAACTAGATTTCTAATACATTTACCATGCGGATTTGGGGCCGGGGGCGCATAATCCGTAAGAATTATGATTTCCCCCTTTTTTTCTTTCTCCCCTTTGCGTTTTTGCGCCCCCTCCAAGTGCCGCACGGAGCACGTGCCCCCACCCCCCGCCCCCTAGATACGCCACTGATTATTACACTTGATTTATCAGGTCAGCAAATCACACGTACTAGACACCCACTTCCTTCACCTGTGTCGAGAGAGACATTTATAGATTACGTTTACGGATACAAGCAGCTGGACGAAATTCGAACTCACGACCTAATTGTATTGTTGATGGTCATGCGGACCAACCATGGTGTTATAAGTCTGTTTTCCCCCTGTTTAATAAATCAATTCAATACGAAGGAACAATATTTTACTTCATATTATTTACAGTTATTTTTTTTAAATCAAGAAAAACATTGCTCTTTAAAGCTAAAACATTACTGTAAATTTCTAATATCAGTTGGTGAGATGATGGTATGCCAGCTAATACCATCACCATGATATGGTCTCCTTCAAACTATTAGTTGTTTCATTTTTGTCATTGCGCTAGCAGAGCTGGAAATGAGCATAAATTGTTTGATGCATCCGGGATAGCCTAATTGAAATGATATCCTTATGTCGGGACGTGTAGGTAGGTATGTGGATAGATATAAACTAAACTGGACTAATCGAGACAATATTTCTCTCCATTTTCGTTTGGAATCACTCTTCATGGGTTTCTCGATGTTTGGAAGATGGAGCCGGGGACAAAGGCATATTCTGTGTAGCACCTCGATAAACGAAACCATCCTGAGCAAAGCAAGATGGGTCTTAAACAGATGTGGGAGTTTACAAGATGATGTGAGGTAAATTGGACTTCAGACATTGCAAATGACGAAATTTAAATCGTTATTGCTTCTAAGGAATTTCAATGCATGGCTGACGAAAGCTGACCTGAAGGGAATATATGATGATGAAGGCCTAATTAAAAGGATTGGAAACGATCTTTTTGCAGTTCAAAATAGGTCGTTACTGTTAATTGCGATATCTAGAATTTTTTGATGTAGCGTGATGACATCTGATCAGAAGAAAACGGAGAGGGTGCATGTCCAATTGATTTTTTTAACAGTCTGTTAAAACATATGAAATGAGATTTTTAAAAAAGTCGTAGAAAGAAGGGTTTAATAAAAGTAAGCAAGCGGCTATGGGATATCATGATATAATCTCGCACAAATGGTCATTGAAACAAGCCCTCTAACAACCTCTAACGATCTTGACAAAATAATATTAAATTGTAAAATTGTATTTTCACATACTTGAATGCTACAAATAATTACGAGAAGATAAAAGTTAAGCATTCAGATTGTATTTCATTCGGTAAGAGCAACGTGCACAACTTAAAAACAATCGGATAATTGTATTCAAACCAATAGCACAGCCTGGATTACACAAAGTCATTTAATTAAAGAGAAGAAGTAGTTCTGAGAAATGAAACTGATACAATTTGGCATCTAAGCGTAGAATGGTAACCGGATTGTCGTCTAATCAGGGATATTTATCAAAGCTTAATTCTCTTGAGAAGGAGCAACAATCTTTTAAAGTAGAGACGGTCATCAAGTCAGGCGTGAGATAAGATCTGAAATGGAACAGTTACCGACTTGGAATAGCCGCCATTCCCTCTTCTCTTGTGTGTGATAATCTTCAAAGTATGTCAGATCCGGGTAAAGAGGACACACGCGTCAGGCCCTTGAGATCTCTCTCTCTCTCTCTCTCTCTCTTTCTTTGCTTGTTTTTCTTACATTTCTACTCCCTATTTCTCTTTCTTTCTCTCTCCTAGCACTTGTAGTGTACTTATCTCACCTAAATCCGATTGAGAAATGATTGTTTGGCGTCTAATCTAGCACTTAAACGCGCTTTTACATTATCTTTAGATGAGCATTGCGGGCACCCTTTTTTGGTCTGCCGCTATACACTGGACTTAGCCCGGGAGCTATATTCTAGCTGTAGCTGACGGTCGGGCTGACCACCAGTCGCCTTGCCGATGAAAATCTTTCCCTTGTTTAAGCTTCAGGCTTTTTTGTTCCATAGTACATTATGCAGTTATGAGGAAATATTTTGACACCGGGGTCTGTTGGTCTTCATATTTTCTCTTGTTCTTGGCTTGACCCAAATACTGGACTTTATTTGTTAACATGCAACCGAATCACGGACAGTGTTCTAATTTCAGAACGTTGTCCGCGCTAGATCTTTCGATTCACACTATTTTGTGATAAATCTTGTGGGCAGTTAGTTATGAGGGATGTTTAAAACGAGGTTGAATTTACACGTGCAATCATCTGAACAAATAAACTGTTCGATTTTTGATCTTTCAGATTTGAAGGAGCCGAGGGCGAAACCCACATCAATGACCAACATTGTTTAACTTTGTCTAGAATACACCATCTATGGGCACTTTTCTATATCATCGATGTAGCAACGAAATTTATGACCTTATTTGTCCCAAATATCGCCTATATATGGTTCTTCTTTTTTTTTTAGCATGAAGACGAAACACATACAGAGTTATTATTCTAGAATGTGTAACTGTGTAAATGAGGTCAAGAAACGTAACACTATATTGTGAGAATTTTCGCAAGTGCTTTGAGGGCAGTTCGCGCCTTAATCGTTTGCTAAAATAATAGGTTTAGTTTTGACCAATGGGATTGAATTTACCAAGAGCAAAACCCGCTGAAATGACAGTTATTATTTCAAATTCACGTGTCAGTTATCGCATATATTTCACCATTCTCTTCTGATTGGTTGACTTTATTGCAGTCCATAATTTGCCCTCAAATCGTATGGAATTTCAGGGAGATTCAATTAAATTGTGCGAAGTAACTATCGTGCTGTTATGTCAGAAAAGTACTTTCTGACAATTCGATAAAATAAAAAAAGAAGTCGCAAATTCCAATTTACGTTGCTTGAATCTTGACAAATTATTTTCACCAGGCTCCCGTCTTGAGAACACACATTCGTTTACATGGAAACTGTTAATTTGTTAATAATAAGTTAGGAATAACAAGCACTTCAAACGACTTTACACAACTTCTTAGCTGTATTTTTAAAGGACTCATCTTTTATAAGTACTTGAAAGATTGCTAAACAGAAGCTACGTCCTGGGGCAATATCTTTATTCATTTCTTCTAATTGCGATGTTCTTGTAAGTGGGCAATTATCAATTAACCTCTATTTACTTCTCTGTGTCCATATAATCTATATATTTATTTAGATATATATATATAGACTGGTTATGCGATTAATCTGAATGTTGTTTTGTAACAAATTATTTTTTTGCATCGATTCAGCATTAAGTTGCATTCCTCCTTATGTCTAATATCATGAATTTCTCGGATGTGATTTTTTGTCACTGGTCATGACCAGATAGTTTTAAGACCAAACGCTGTCTGAACGCAGATAGTCACCAGATAGAAGCGAGTTGGAGCTAGGTTTCGAAACTATTCTGGCAGCGAGTAAATCTCAGGATCCAGCGACAAAGCATCGATGCTTTGCGGTAGACCACCCACCGCGCTTGTGACTATTTTTAATGTGAACGCAATCGCTGCTTCACTCGCTGCTATCTTCACTCGCAACTTCGCATGATATGACCCCTGTGCACAAACTTCAATACCAATTATACTCGGGTCACCGTGTGTGCATGGCGCAGTAATTATTGTTTTGGGTGATAGAAGCAAGTCGATCATGGCCTGTCTGAACGTACTGGAAATAGTTTCGAGACTTACATAGCATCGATGCTATGTACTACGTGTGAACATAACTATTGACGGACTACCAAGCTTGGGTCGTTGTCGAGGGTTGAAGACTTCCGAATGTTACGTCATCAATGTTTGTTGTACAGGTACGTCGTCTTTTGAGGGAGCAGTGCTTGTCTGTTTGGTCGATCTATACATCCCTTTCGTGTATGCTTGCTTGTCTTCCAATACGGTAAAATGATTGGAGTCGATCCCCTCCCCTCAAAAAATTCAGAAGCAAATTACGTTTGGAAATGTGGGACAATTACTGAATAAAATGAATAAAACCAATTCGTGCATTTTCGAAATCGAACTCTTAACATGTATTCATAGGGAATTGACAGGTGTACGTTCAGTGAAATAAGACTTAACTTATTTTAGGAGCAAATTTTACCAAATGTAAAGTGGTATTATGATGCTTTCATCGAAAATGGAATTTGGTGAAATGTGTCTATCCGAATATATGCCTTGAAATCTAGTGTGAATGCTAATAAGGTTTTAAAGAACAGATCATGGGATGGTATATTTGCAGCGAAATAGAGAATGTACGAAATGAAAAGTTCAATAACGAATAGATAATTTGAACATACAAACATCCACAGAGTAGCCTGGTGGTTAAGTCGCTGCCCGGCAAGCAGTAGATGACAGGTTCGAATCCCGCTGGTTCCAATTTTTTCTGACTTGTGTTTTTCATTACAGATCGAGCATACGATCTTTAACACTGGGAGTAATATGCCGAAAGATTTGTTTACAAATTAAAAATTCCTCCCCAGTCAAGCTTCTTCGTTTACTATCCACAGAGCTCTTTTATTTTCCAAATGAAAGATATAAAGTGATGCTAATGATTCGTGACCATTTCTTAACCTGCGACTTATTATAACAACAGCTGTGATTATCATTGTAGTTCGAAACCAACACTATCTCCGCCTTTTCTCTGAACTTTCTCTGCAACTCATGCACCATCTTCCTTTCATTTCGTAGTTGTACTCAGAGCTGCAAGCACATCAAGCTTCATGCTTACGCTGGAGCCGTCCTACACCTAAAGGTAATCATGCATTCAGTTTGTAACTTGATATCTTACATTTTCATTTGTATATTGTATTGAAAGAAACATGTATTCATGTCACATTCATCATGGAGATGATGATATAGAAACCAATAAATCAAGTAAAATCAAATTATTTTTCAACCAATTTTAAATTAGCAGTTGAAATGGCAGTTAGTAAGATAAATACTTTGATTATTAAATGCAATTCCATTTATTATTTAAGTAACACAAAGAACAAATAATAGTTGGATTTTATCGTCTATTTGACTGATTAGAACTGAAGTACACTCATAATTGTAAATAAAGATATCATGTTGAATCTACAATAATGTGGGTTTCTTTTACCACTAACCAAGGACGTGACTTGGTTATATAAATAACAAAAAAAACATGGAAATCATAAATGTTACTATGGGAAAAGTATAGTTTGAAAATTTAAAAATTAAAGTTTCAAAATATATACTTGAAATATATAAATCCTGACAATATATCCTTGAAATATTTATTCCTTGTTACATTTACAAAACGATAAGTTTCTTTTAAAGAAATTCATAGTAACTCACTATTACATCACGATCTAGGATCTACCAGGTACTCTACTGCCTCTGAATATTTCTTGTGTCCATATAACTAATCGTAGACTAACATTTATCAGAACAACAGCAAGTGGGATAATTCCTAACGCATGTTAAACGTTTCTAAACTGTTCACTTTTCAAGTCTGTTTACATATAATTTTGCTCTTTGTACACTAACTATTCCAAAGTAAACTTTTCAACTTTCGAACAAATTACCACCGGCGCTGAAGGTGAAGAATTGGAGGCTATAGCATTTTTTTTTTCTTGCTTTCTTTATTCTCGCTTCCAGCAAAACCACACATTTTGTGAGACTTAAATCCTGACAGACAGGTTGTTAGAACTTAGTCAAACAGAGTGCCAATATGGAGGAAAAACAAGATATCCCTAGTCCTGCATCACATACCTCACTTTTTGTGTGTTTAACCAAAAGAAAGGGTAAAAAGAAGAAGACGGGGGAGGGAAATGTGAAAGAGAGAGAAAAAATGGAGAAAAGTACGGACAAACACGTTTAGGTCTACAATTCGCTCAAACTATGAGTTGGGTCTAATCTGCCCTTTGTATGCGGTGTTTCTACAAAGGCAATAGACGTCTGTCAATAAGCTATATGTGGGTCCATGCAGGATCATAGCTCGTGGCTGTCCTGGTTGTTCCAATTCGGATCTAGGACCGCTTATTTAAATGGTCTTGGAGACTTGGTCCCGATGTAACAACTTCGGGTGTTGCCTTAACCGCATCTAGAAGCTGTTTACCGTTTTTTCAATATATTTATATACTGTCTTGATTAGAAATATAAGTTATTCAGGTATCAATCTGAAGTGCCTATTTTGTAACCATTTACAGTTTGATTTATCATGGTAGGGAAAAATAAATTACGATCAAACTTGGAGATGTGATCAAATTTATTAATGTTACATATTTTTAAAATAAAGGACGAATGAAAAAAGAGTTCTCTGTATTCCATTCGAATTAATTGCCATTACATGTAGTATGTAATCATTATAACTGAAATATAAATGTATAATATAATCTATCATCAATAATACAATATACATGTATAATCATTATTTTATTATTCTATTGAGATGTGTTTAAACTTTACATAATAATTTGAGTTGTAAAGTGTTTCCAAGACAATGCTTATAGTTGCTTACTTATAAACTAATTTCGCTTTGCCTTGGAAACTCTATAAGGATAAAATAATATATATATATAATAATATATATATGGATGTTTTCATTCTCATTTTACTTAATTCATAATAAAATACGCTACATTTGTTAAAAATATTTTTCACCAAACATTTGATGGCAAATTGTTTCTGTCTATATATATTTATGTTTGTAATTTAACTCTTGTCATTACATTTTCTTTCTCTTCAGTTGCAGATAGGCTAAAGTGTTGTCAACAGATAATTCAGGAAATGTATTCAGCAATTTATGGTTAGTGTTAAAGTTCAAGTCTGAGGGGGAAATGGTGTTCAAATATCGGACCAAAAAAAGATATGGAAGGCCGGTACTTAACGTGATATCGATATTTAAACACTATTGAGATCGACTCACATGCGGCGTGAACAACACAATCCGCTTACCGTCCGCTGTGGCGGATTGTTTGGGCTAACCTGATGGAGTCAGTCCCTTCATTTTGACGGCTTCGAACAATAGTCGCTGATTGGGCCTGACAAGTTAGCGTCGACATCGTTGGGGAAGGGGGTTTGAGTCGAGAGACCACGCTGGGTTGATAATAGTTCATCAGTTACCGTAACAGTGGGGCAGCTATTCAGGTGTAACAAGCTCAAGGAGTGATGTGCTTAAAGCGAACCCCCTCTTAGCCCGTGAGATCCAAAGACTCCGCCGAGAACGCTGGAACGTCAACAAAGTTCTTTCTTTCGTATCATCCACATGCGTGCATAGACATTATGAGACAATACGCCGTTGATTAGGAGCTAGGAAGAGAGCTATAACAGCTTAATTATTACACACAAGCCTAATCATTTCAAAACGAGTGGGACTAAAGATGGCTTTTGTGGTTAAGGACGGTACTTCAAAGAGTCTGGCAGCTCTGCACCAAGAGTGAAGTTTTTGTGGAGGTGTGTTTTGGGGATGGGTTTTTTTAACACTTTACATGTACTTCATATTGCTTGATGAATGTTAAATTCATCGTAACTGACGTTATGATCGTCATAAGATGTAAACATAATTTTAGATTAAAACTGATTATTCCTCTACTGTATTAGGAATTCTGTGGAGAAGAAACTCTAATCTAATATAAAACAATGGAATACGAATTGTTAGAAAATACGTCTTGTTATTTTTTATACCAATGCAATGAATATATGGGAAATTACATTTTACGATTTAGTTTTGTGTAATCAATCAAACTTCAATTTTCTACAAAGCTCCCCAACTTTCATGACTTTGAAGCATAAAAGCAAGTTTACAAGAATTATGGCGAACGGATAAATAAAAATATCAAAAATTTAAAACAGAGCACATTTTAACCTGGACTGATAGCAAATACAACTGGAGATAAAGGTACAAAATTCAATTGAAACAAACAGCGAGAAAGAGAGAGAGAGGGGGAGAGAGGGGGGAGAGAGAGAGGGGGGGGGGGAGAGAGAGGGGGAGAGAGAGAGAGAAGGTAGGAGAGAGAAAGGGGGAGAGGAGATGGGGGATATAGACAAGAAGAGAAGGGGTGCAGAGAGAAAAAGACAGAGAGAGAGAGAGAGGGAGAAATAAAGACAATAATAGAATGGTGAAGGGAGAAGAGAGAGAGAGAGGGAGAATGTGTGTGGGGAGATAGAAAATAAAGACAAGAAGAAAAGGGTTGAGGAGAGACAGGGAGAGAGGGAGGGGGAGAATGTGGGGGAGAGAGATAAAAAATAAAGACAAGAAGAGAGGGGTGAAGGGAGAAAAGAGAGAGAGAGAAAAAAAAGCAAGATAATGTGGGATGGAAGAGAGAGAGAGAGAGAGACAGAGATTAGAGAGAAAGAAGGAATGTGGGAAAATAATAAATATGGAGCAATAAAGGAGGGATAGTTGCTTTGAATATGATTAGAAATGGAGAAGAGTTGTAATGAAATGACGACAAGAAAATCAAAACGCATTGCAAACGAAAATAAAATCATCTTGATTAGATCATACAGTGTAGGTTTTATCATATCCATGGTTGATGATCTTTATTTATTTATTTTCGTTCTCTAAATTATCTATTCAAATATGAATAGAATATATTCAAATTTGAATAGAAAGACTCGTATGACAGACACTCATGAGAATCTATTCAAAATGAATAGATAAAGTATCAAAGTCATTCGGATTTAGCTATAGTTTTAATCTGTACGATATTAAAGGTGACCTGAATTCTAGTCAAAATGACGACTTTCAGATTCAAAATTACTGAATAGCAGTTCTATAAAAAAAACAATGAATAGGCTGTCACGAGACTGTATGAGCAGAAAGTGTCGTAAAGCCATTAGATATACACAAATAAGGATGTGTATAGGAATGCGATTGAAGAAGAAAAAGACAAGGACTGAGAAAGGGAAAAATAACGGTAAAGAGAGGGATAGAGACGTTGAATCCTTTACGATGTGAGAGTAATTGGCGGAGACAATGATGTAAAAACGACGTAACCCATTTAGAACATATAAACTTCCCATTTCTAAAAGAGAAAATAATCAGTAACGATGAGAGCACTTTGTGTCATCCTAAAAGGCAAAGCTAAACTGTATTCACTTAAACCATCAAAATCCATACTCCAAATGCTGCATCGAATTCTCCTTACTGTAACGACTGCAGAGAAAATATACGGCGTGGAATAAACTGGCTGGTACTAAAATATAAATCAAGTATAATGCGAATATGGCCCATCGCCATACTCGACTCGTTTCCTTCTATTACATCTACCAATCCATTTAGCTTGCACTCCTGAGAGTCTTTTTTTTTCTTCTTCATCCTCTTATTTTTTTCTATTCTTATTCCATTCGTTGTTTGGCTGGAATACTACTCTATTTTGCTCTTACGCGGTAAATCCCTTGAGCGTCTTAAATATGCATTGCTGGGTTTTTCTCTTGTTTCATTAAAATGTAACGATTTTGTGACTGTTTTTCTTTCTTTATTTTGTTATCTATTTATTTTCCGGGCAAAGAGCTGAAACAGAAAGAGCTAAAAGGTGTAAAAGTTTCTTTTAAAATGTATGACGGAACTTTGTAGGTGTAATTAAAATTCTGAATGGTGTCGAAATTTATTAATGGAATCACCAAGGATGCAGGTGGTTCTTCTTTTTTTAAACAAGAGGTATAGACTTAAATTAAAATGATGATAATGTTCATGAAAATATGTTATGAATATAAAATAAAACAATTATTCTTACTGAATTGCATATTCAGTTGTTCAGCATATCCATATTTTCTTCATTCGTATGCTGCAAAAATGTTATTTTTACTTCAAAGTCTCCTCCAAAAGAGAAACATGTAGAAAGATGCGACACTTTGGAACAATTTTGCATAAACCATTGAATTATACGGTACTTGATGTGTCATTATGGATTCGCATGGATGGAGGGACGTGCTGGGTTGTGCCTGTGCTTAAGCCAGATTGTGCCTTTAAACCCATTTTGCACTCTTCGCAAATGCTTACACCCATATCTCTCTTTCTTTCTTTCCCCCTCTTCTTATCTTCTAATGTAGACTCCTCTAGGAAAATTCTTCAAGATAACTGTCTTACCCGTCTCCTTCCTCTAGTCTGATTCCAAGCTCTCATTTAAAAATCATTCTTTCCCCCTTTTTGCCGAATCTATTATAGTCTTTGTGATTTCTATTACATCTCATTAGCTCATTGTAGTTCAAGTTTATTTAATTTATTTAATTTCTTTATCACTTTTACTCATTTAAAACACATGTGAATATTTTAACTTCTGAAATGAATAACTCTCCCCATGTCTCATGGTATGCATCATGAAAATTATCAATTTTTTTCTTGTGCTCATGTCAATGTTAATTACATTTCGTTTTTCCACTATCTCTCATACAAAACTTGTTTCTCTTCTTCCTTCAAGCCTTCAAGTAAAATATACAAATGAAATACCATAATTGGTTTTCCTTTAATTCTGCTGTAAAATGATATCATTATTGAGTCATGAAAATAATAACAATGCATATAAATAATAATGTACTTTATTATAAATTGTACATCATGAAAGCTATATATATTTCATTCTGGAACACTCTCACATATCATGATAAAAACCACCTTGAAATTATTTCGATGCGATATTAAAACTAGCCTTTGCATTTCTTGAGATACTTAAGGTGGTTACAAGCAATGGGTGAAATAAAGAGTCAGTAAGCTCGTGAAGGAGGCTAGGTATAGCCTCTCGCATCTCGATGTGGCTCAGCCGTACTCGCTCTTCCCTAACGCGAAGGTTGGCAACTAAAAGCATTTCGATTTATCTCCTAGCCAAAAACGCATTCTACCTGATCCTCTAGATTGGTGGGCAAAATGTCGCCCATAGTCACGAACTAGAGGCGAAATCCCCCCCCCCCCCCCTCTCTCTCTCTCTATCTCATCCTATCTTCCATTTGAAGTCAATGTTCTCAGCTCTAAAAGCCTTCCATCGTCCATATGCATGCACCCCTCCAGGTGTATCAACAAGTTGTCTATTTTTTTGGTCCGTGTCTCCTTTTCTCCTGTTTATCTTCAACCAGATATCCGTACCCTCTTTTCTAAATCTGAAATAATTCCTTAGTTCGAATGAACTTGCTTTATAATTGCTTCGGCAAAAATATATGAAATTCATGATTTTTGTGTATTTTTTATATTCTGAAATTGTTAAATCTTTCATCTATCGCTGGAGAAGAGTATATCGTTTTATTCAATCAGGATGAATACTAAGAAGGTGCGATACTAAAGTTGTTAATGCTGCAAAATACTTATCCCCTCTCCGAAAATGCATCCTCGGGGCAAATAGTGCGTAGTAATGGAATAGTGAGAGAGAATAATAAGAGAAATGAGAGTGCAAATTATGTGGGTATACACGGAGAAAAGGACGATAAGAAAAGGGGAGAAGGTGTGCATAGATGTGCGTATGGTGTATGTGGGGGGGGGGGGTGTATGTGTGCGTGGAAGATAGAGAGAGAGAGATGAGGAAGGCTTGGAAGAGAAAGCTGCAAAATGAAGGGTTACAATAAGATACAGAAAGAGAAAGGATGGAAGAGAGATTGAAAAAAAAAGATCCGCAGAGTATGATCATGAGGAAAAGGTAATTAAAAAAGAACAAAAGAATAATTATAAGAAATGAGAAAAGGATGAAAGAGATAGAAAGAGAGTGGAAAGACAGCAGGGAGAGACAGAGAGACAGTGTTAGAGAGAGAAATTTGCAGATTTCTTTGTTTAGATCCATATCTTAGGGGCGTATTTTGCGATTCATGAATAAAAATTGATTTTACCAGTAGGAAGATTATCACGGTTTTCAGTTTTAGTTCATAGCTTTTTCTTCTCACAGTCCAGAGAACATGGTTCAAGCATAGGATAAGGAATATCAAAAGCTTCCTATCCATGTGCCCCCAAAAATGGAATTATGTATCATAGTACGGAACATTCATATTTCCTTTCATTTCGCGAAAAAGATTTATGTAAACACCAATAAGAGATATGAAAGAAAGAGTGTGGGAGGAAGAGAGAAGAAGAGAGGAAGAGCTAGGGAGAGAGAGAGAAAGATAGAGAGAGGTGGGAAAATAAATCGAGAAAGAGAGAGAAAGAGAGAGACAGAGAGAGAGAGAGAGAGAAAAGTAAGAATGAGAAGAAAGTAATTGAATGACTTTAGAAAACAAAATGTATATTTCAGTATGGATTCCGTACACTCTCAAATAGCTGGGTAAAATTTTACACAACAAACATGCATGTTCCCTTTTTACCCACTATTTGGTAAATATTTACTCAACTCGTTTTAGAGTGTATATGGACTTCATTTTCATATTTCAATAAATTTTAATAGATTTGTGTTTGACATCATGGATGTTATAGAGCTTGTGATGACAATAAGAAACAAATTAAAAAGAAATAAAACCAAGCAATGATAAAAAAAAATTAAATGGATGTAATTGCTCTGAACATATAGATCCTCATTGGTATAATGTTGCGTGATCTAGTTGTGTCAATGAAAGGAATAATGATTAGTTGGATTTTGTCCATGTCTTTAATAATTGTGTCATCACAATGCAATCAATGTATGATGATAACTTCACCAGTCATGCCAGTGTATCAACATTGTCATTATCACTGTTATCCTCCTCTTCTTCCTTCATTATTATTATCATAATCATCTTTATTATCATCGTCATCATCACCATCGTCATCACAATCATAATCAGTATCATCAGCATCACGTTATTCATCATATTCATCATCATCATAATTATCATTATCGCCATCATCATCGTCTTAATCATCCCCACTCCCTTCATCATGATCGTCACGATCACCATCACTGCCTCCACCATCATAATTATCACTATCATCTTTATCAGTACCCCCACCACCACCACCACCTCCACCACCATCATCATCATCATCATCACCATGATAACCATAATTGTCACCAACATTCACCATTACAATCGCCAACTTTTCCATAACCATACCACACACTGGTCATAAATTACTATATCATTATCACAACCATCATTTCTAACGCTAACACCATAATCACCTATGCCAATACCAACCACAATTATCACCAGTTTTCGTGGTTCTCCATCTTATTTCAAATTATTCACTGTCCCTTCTTCACCTCAATTCAAAAGTACGTGACTGTAATCTCTGACATCGTCCCAGACAAAAATACCATTAGTCGCACTTTCGTTTCACGAAGTATACAATATTGATGTACAATGGTATTTCATTTTTCAGCATCTCTTCAACGAAAAGAATTCGACTTTATTTCCTCGTTTTATATATATAATATATCATATAGTCAAACCAGATGGTTGCTTGAAACGTCAATAGATAAAACAGACATAATATAGACAACACTAATAATGCACATGATGCCCGGGCATAATAATATTATTACATTGTAAGAGATGTTCCCACTGCTGCAACTGCTGTACCTTTCAACTTATCACCAATGTGATCACGTGTATCTAGTCGAAGAAGCTTTGCGGCAGTGGGAACACTCTCATATTCGCAAAATAATAAATAACATAAATGGATTTTGATTTAAGGAAGGTACTTAAGTCCTCCCTGTACGTTCCGTTCCCTCCTTATAAAGTTGCTATTTTATTTTCTTTATTCGGAACGCAGTTTAAAACTGTTATACATGAGCTTCAAAGAGAATAAATGCTCATAAATGTACGATATGATAGTAGTCATCTACAAAGTGAATACTACAGAAACTATGTACACCTTTCTTGAATTTTAGTAGTATCTCATCA
Organism: Heliocidaris erythrogramma; assembly: GCA_025617745.1. Classification (NCBI taxonomy): domain Eukaryota; kingdom Metazoa; phylum Echinodermata; class Echinoidea; order Camarodonta; family Echinometridae; genus Heliocidaris; species Heliocidaris erythrogramma. The sequence continues at coordinate 14,480,456 of CM046860.1, read as the reverse complement.
TTATCAACAATGATCGTACGACTTAGTTGTTTTCTTATATTTCACGTCAATTCTCCTCTTCCAGTAAGGACCGCATTGATCGTTGGTAACACTATCTCTTTATCACAATGTCACATTATCCAAGGCTCTGGAGAAATGGAAATTTGTTTCACCGTAGTTATAAACATGATATGAACAATTTGCAGCGACGGAAATATTTTGAAAAACCTGATTAAGTTATTACAAAGTCATACAATTACAAATCATTAGCACAGCCATGAAAAGGACATTATTATTGTATAATTATTTACTGCAGTGATATTATTGAGTCAATTACAGAACATGCAGAAGTACGTTTTCGACCAGAAAGACAAATGGCTATGAAAAAAAAAACTCGTCAACATTTAACAGTTATGGAGATTCATATTATGCATTCTTTCGTCATTTCAAGAGCTAAGAAACACAAATTTAATACCCCCATGGCAAAAGAAATTATGTACTCTCCTTCCTAAACATCCGTTCTCATATAACACACCACGGGACAGAAAATATGGAAATGGTGTTTGAAGGATGAGAATTCTACCAAATACCCAGGCTGGCATTGGTATAGGGACAGAATGGCCTTAACCTAAGATGATGTCATCATGCCCCCTCCTCCCTGCACCTTATATCAGAAAATCTTTATAATGTAGCATCTGTATGATCAGCATTAACCATTCATAACTCTTTGTGAGCCTACGGCTATAACCGCTACAATCTTAGGAGCTTCGACCCCTCTCATCTCCCCGCTCTATCTTTTTTTTTCCTAGCCCCTTTCTCCTCCTTTCCTTACTCACCATTGCAAATCCATACAGCGTGTATGTATATATCGAGGAAGGGGCTCGGGGGAAAACTGCAACTGTTAGCAGAAAAAGGGGGCTTTTTCCATCATGAATTTTCATGAAGTGGAATATTTTGGAGACAAAATACACTTCTAGTTTCTTCCCCACAAAATTCAAATGAGTCTCCCCGGGGAGTGGCGAGATGGCACGTCTCAGGGAAACTTCAAACAAACCCGGCTTATTCCGCAATCGAGATGATATCCATCGTATACACAGAAAGGATGACGAGAATAAGTACACCCTACATGTATTTTTAGATTCCTCTTAGATGGGCAAAATACACAAAGAATCACAATCCCGTGTATAATTTACACATGTAATGATGCCTTTTAGTCACTGGAAAATAAGACGGGGGCATGTTGCCGGAATGATGTTTAGAGAGCGCGGGCATAAAAAGCAAACAAACTAACAGACGGGAATGCCCCATTTAGCAATATTTTAAGTGCAACGAACGAGGCGTTATGCAGCTATCAAAAAGTGGGGAATTCGGATAGAAACCGTGTGCATTTTCAATAATTTGCAAATCATGTGGTGGATAAGGACTTAGACAACCGACTGTTTTTCAATTTCCATTTTGTCTTCATAACCATATCTCTCGCCGAATTGGTGTTGTACTGACTGAAACACTGAAAGTGTGTTTAGAGTGGTTATTTAAATAACGATTAACAATTTTTTTTTTTTTTTTTTTTTTTTTTGGGGGGGGGGGGGGGTCCAAGTCATAATGATCACACAGAAAGTTACTCTCGAAAAAGCGAACTATGTTAGTGGAGAGTGTATTCAATTCTTCACTATGAGTTATCAGGCATTACATCGAACTTGTCAGTTAGTGAAGACTTTGGCTTATTGTCCTTTTCCACTTCTATAAAGAAAATATTTTATATTTAAAACGTCACCCACTCACTATTTCTTTTGTATTTTATTATGTGAAATATAGAATATTTTAATTTCTGCAGATTTCACAATTAGGAAGCTCTCGTTGAATTGTGTATAGGTTGCATCAATGGCAATTACACATGTTCAGCGAGGAATCAAACCTTGTTTCACATTATAACAAGGAAAAATTGAAATATTTCGTATTTCATGTAATAAAATACAAAAGAAATAGTGAGTGGGTGACGTCACTGGTTCCCTCATTTGCATACTGAGCAGGATGTGCATATAACTGTTTGGCGAAATTAAGCGAAACTTTAAAATACCATAACTTTCTTATTTTACATCCTATTTTGATGAAATTTTCAGTGTTATGCTGGTTGTATTTTTCTCTATTTATTAAAATCAACTTTTTGTTAGGGTGGACTTGGCCTTTAACTACTTCGAAATGTCTAACCATATCTAAACCATATACCATAATAATATTTTAATGAGATATATCAATTTCATTTCCCAGATCTGTTTGGCCTTGTAATAATCTTCTTTAAAAAGGTAGTCATGGCTTCATATTTTTGAATGGACCTGTGAATACAATTTGCAATCAGGATGCATAGCGTGCGGTTACAATCTACAACACCTAAAAATACCTGATGAGTTTTTACAACAGACTACGAATATAACTTTTAAATTTCAAGATCAGTTGCATTAATTTGAAAGTGATCTGATTGGATTTCATAGTTTCAGTTGAACAAATTGATGTTGTATGTATTCACAGTCAGTAATCAACATTATGCCTCCATTTCTTCAATTCGTTGAATGCAATTGTCAAAAAGCAAACCAAAAGGTTAAGTAATAATTTCCCTTCAAATCGCACGTTATATTTGTCAAAATAGATTATTTTCAAAGAACTCCTTTGTTCCATAGTAAAAGTCATTATACAATGGATTTCTATGTTCTCTAAGTAATGAGAGCTCGTAGTGACATATTAACACGATGAATTACTGTAACTTTGAACAATACCTAAGTGAATTTCTCGAGGTCCAAAGTTGATGAAGCAATGTCTCTTTCTTTTCTGCTCTTCTATTTCATATTGGTGTTTTTTCCAGGCAGTGTCACAAAGCTACAACAAAATTGCCGACACACACAGAACATTCGTGTTCGATTCCCGCCATTTTGAATACAGAGTTCAACGCGTGACAACTTCTTTGTCAGTTTTGTTTCTTTTACTTATTACAGCTCCCGTAATTGCGTGAGTCCGTCATCTATCATACACAAGTAAACTGTCCACATTTATATAATAAATATACCACATTTACGTTCACAATTTCACGAAAGAGTGCACAATAAGAGACACCAAATGAAGATTCCAAATCGTACAAAAGTGAGGCGAGAAAAGTATGTATAACTCCTTGTAGAATAGCGATGATATCGATAACGTCTAGCTTTCGCGTTACTCCTGTCACATGCAGAGCAAAACACGGTTGGCAAAAATTCGACCCTCGGAAAGAAAGAACCAGTTGTCAAGTGCTAAGATCAATCAATGTTTTTTAGCAGATGTTTCTCTTTAAGTCGTAGATCTTCCTTGAAGCATGTTCGATGGAATTAGTCGCTAGCACTAAGGGGTTCTAAGTCGAGATGTGAGGAGTGCATCCGATCGGAGGAATCTGGCGTTGGGGGTAGGCTCATCCCCGATCCAGGAGCAGCGTCATCTCGTGGCGGAATGTCCTTGACGAGTGTCGTCTGGCCGAGGCTTTGCTCAGAGAAGTTGACCTGCAGAAGGAGAACAATTGGGAAATCGAGGATCGAAATCATTAGTTCAGTTCAGATAATGAAACTATCAGAAAGGTCAGTAAATATTCAATTAAAGTACATTTAAGATTGCTTTGTAATGCATCGCGTATGTACGTATACATGTACACATCGGTATCACACTCATTGGTATATTTTTATCAAAAAGATTAAATACAATCATAATTATGCAAGACTAACGGTGAGTTACATTAATCAATAAATAGCAGTATTCACGTCAACGATAAATACACGATAAAGAGATGCTATGCGATAACAAGAAAAATAAAATAAATGCATTGTTATAGCAATATTACTTTGAAATCACATAGGCCAATGTTATAAATCCCAAGAAGCACCCGATCTAGACGTTATCAAATTTACCATTTTGATGTCTTTATGTTAGCTTTAAAAGTTAGATAACATTGCAGAAAAAAGGGAAAGGAAAAATATAACTTTAAATTCATTTGTGTATATATAGGTTTGCAGAAAGCTGAAGTAAGTCAAGGGAATGCCAACAATACACAAGAACACTTAAAGGATATCCAGGAAAGAGGACTTTAAACTGTATATTTTGAAGTTGTCGAAACGGTATCGGTGAACTTTGCTGATAGCAGAAAGTGTGAAAAAATGACGTGATATTTACGTCGTGGTTTTCGTCTTTTTTACGTCCTGTAATTACGTCAATAAGACGACAACTTGCACCAACGCAAGACGTCAAGAGAACGTCTTATTTTGACGTCATCTCTACGTCTTCATTCCTCTTCCCTGATAGCAGAAAGTGTTAAAAATGACGTGATATTTACGTCGCGGTTTTCGTCTTTTTTACGTCCTGTAATTACGTCAATAAGACGACAACTTACACCAACGCAAGACGTCAAGAGGACGTCTTATTTTGACGTCATCTCTACGTCTTGTACAAAAATGCTGTTTATAGCACTTGTAGTGTGCTAATTTACCAGCAAAAAAAAAAAAATGTGACCGTGGCGAGCCTCGAACCAGGTTCCGCTGATTGAGAGCCGCTGACGTTACCGATGGACTAGCAAATGCTTCTTGCAATCCAGTTTAGTCATGGGAGTCAAGTAGATAACATGAATTATGTGGTGTCGTAAATTCACTATGTAACAATTTCTGCTCTAAATCGTACAATGTGAGTTAGTCTAGCGGTAATGCCAGCAATTCTCGATCAGCGGACCCTGGTTCGAAGCTCGCCCAAATCATTTTTTTTCCAGCTCCCGTGAAAGTGCTGAAATAGCACGTTGTGTGCATTCAATAGCACTCTGAGTGCAGTCCCTATGCATGCCTTCACAAAGTGCTCAGCACTTCAGTTTTTGCAGTGTACAGATGACGTCAATATAAGACGTCCTCTTGACGTCTTGCGTTGGTGCAAGTTGTCGTCTTATTGACGTAATTACAGGACGTAAAAAAGACGAAAACCACGACGTAAATATCACGTAATTTTTACCACTTTCTGCTATCAGGGTTTGTTGACTGCAATAAAAATGGAATTCTGCAGTCATCAAATCAAACATTCCCTTTTATCCAAACTAAGGTTAAACGCGAAAATATATAATATTACTTAAAGAAATATCCAAAACTATATGAACCATGTCTGAAACTATTTTATACAAAAGCAAGTTGTGTGAATGTCCGGCATCCTTGCAGGCCTAATTTTAGAAAAATAAATTGCAGTGTTGCAATGATGGAAGATAAGTATACATTTCCATCATCCTGTTCTGTCTTTGGTATTTTACTCTACTTGTAGAAGTATAATCCCTGCAAAAAAGCAGGATATTATGCAAAGAACAAATATGACAAAGAAGAAGAAAAAGAGTTTTCTTGGAGAATGCTCCTAGAATTTCAATTTTCAGCCTCCAGGTTCCAGATTTATACAAAAATATTTGGACTGGCTATCGACACGCAGGCAAATGTGATTGGATGTTTGGAACATGGACGGTCCCTGGACGTCAGCGAGTCGGGTAAAAATACGACATATTAAACATTTTGTATAAAGAAATGTGATAAGAAAGAGAATGAGAAAAGGTTAAGGTTGAGGAGAGAAAAGGAGAGAGGAGGAGGAGGAGATTGAGAGGAGGAGATTGAGAGAAGGAGAGAGAAAATATTAAAAGCATGTAAGGGATCGAGCTTGTAAAACAGAAAGAATAGATCCTAGTATGTAAGAGGCAGAGAAAGAGACAGGAAAGAGGGAAAGAGGGAAAGAGAAAGAGGAGAGAGAGATAGAGAGAGAGAGAGAGAGAGAGAGAGAGAGAGAGAGAGAGAAACACGGGAAGTTTAGGAGGGAAATCAAGACATACTTCCATTAGAGAGGAAAAAGATTGATTTTCTTTTTGATATTTGATCACATGGAAAGCCATGAATTATTGGAAGTGATAGTCCGCAAGATGTTTGCGTTGGACACGTCGTGGTGTCGCCTAAAAATGACTTTCTCGACATGGCCATGCCTTCAGATGCATTAAAATATCAGTTTCCACGCAAATAATCTATATACCATTTCAACCCTTTTGTTTTCTCCCAAGACGTGTGTATATAATTATAGACATTTTTTTTTTACTATGGGAAAGGGTTGACTACTAAAATATGCTTTAAGTAGAGGAAGTAATATCTCTTTTAAGATCAGTTTCATAACATCCTTGCACACATAGGCATATAACAGATAGTTGTAGGAATTACGCTATAATTATGTTTTTTTTTTTTTTTTTTTAATTTCATCCTTTTTGTTTGTTTGTTTCTTCTTTTTTTTCAAAGATTAAAGCACTCAAGTACACATTCACTGCCTTGGATCTTTGGCGCCTTTATAGTCTCAATGTGATATACAGAATTTAAAAAAAAAATGTAGAGGATAATAACAAGCTATTCAATGACATTGACTAAGGTAGACTGATTTAAAAAAACGGACAAATAAAAAGGTTATTGTGAACAGCGTCCTCACTATCCTTGTTCTGGCAATGAAGGATACCATACGGTGTGTGTGCCAACATTTTCCCCCAACCCATTGTTTTGCTTTTTCGCAAATTGATTGCCCGGCTTACGCAAGACAAAATCCTGATTGATCACCCGACTTAGAACGTTCCATGATTTGATAGCTTGCTCGTAGACGACGATGCGCGTACGCGTACGGAACGCGTCACGTGGAAAGCACCTACGGGGTATCACACCCGCGCACGGTCGTTTTGCGTGATGGATTACTGGTGAAAGACGAACGCGCGAACGGGCGATCCCCGCACTTAATCCTGATGTGCATTATAAATTGATTTTGTGCCAATGCCATTCGCGCCTTCTTGCTGGCTCTGGAGTGGGTAAAGCGTGTGTCAGGGACCATGAAGGATGAGGTAAGATTACGGGAGATCCCCAGGGATAAACACCTGTAAGGTAAACTGTGATATCGGTGATACCGGCAAAATCCATGCCAACACCGAAAGCTTAAAAAAGAGGAAACTTTAAATGAAAGCTAGCATAGGAAGTGCACGATAGTCTTTTCCTAGCAACCTGCAGACAACTTTACATAGCCTCTTATATGACGTATGAAAGATCTGACTGTTCCTATTATCAAAGCTCGAGTAGACGATTCTGTTTTATAGAAAATGGGGTTTATGCACATTTTAAAGTCAAGATTGAAAGTGCAATAGCAGACGACGATATGTCATCGTCACTTACTCATTCTGGCGCGTTTCTTACCCAGTCTTGGTGTCATTTGTACTCTCTTAGAATACGCCTTTGGGCAAAGGAAAACTCTGGGACATTAATACACCCTCCTAAACGAACCACGCGTCGCTTCGCCCGATGTAGTGCGAAGAGAAGGATGGGCCGACGACAGATAGCGCAGCGCATCTCTGTTTTTAAAGAAGTCTTTATACGAACACTTCCCGCCCTTTCTCTCAAGAGAGATTCACAAGATAACACTGTGCCATTTAGGTAATAGTACACTACACAGAGGACAATGACGAGAGGAAAGAATCCTTCATTCTCTTTCGATAACGCTTTCAAATTGTTAGAAAGAAGGGACTGATTTCTCGGACGAAACGGCGATCTTGCTCAATTACTCTGGATAAGTCGTTGTTGATGAGTGGAGTGTTTGTAGATTTGTCAAATGATCTTGTAAAGGCGGCTCTCGTTTATTTAGGAATTAGGCTCGAATATATTGTCTGTAAACATTGTTTTTGCGCGGGATAACATGAATCTGATGAAAAGCGACATTTCCCACATTCAACGGTCTCTACTGTGGATAGCATCAGCTCTTAAGCAACCGTTGTAAATGATGTGCTCTTCATTAGAAAATAAGAATCGTGATACTATTCATTCCGATAGACAGTGGATCACTTTACAAAGAAAGATAATACATTAATGACACGACATTCACAGTAACGAAAACAAGTAGAGCCCAGGACGGTGAATGTAATCAAGCAGGGTCTAACAAAGCAAAAACATGCAGTTGTCATTCTTATCATTTGAATTAATAATTTACTGTTCTAGACTTAGAACAAAACAATCATTCATAATTATCAATCACAGTGCCTTACTGTTTTCTTTTATATTACTGAATCATTAAGCCTAAATGGGTGGGATGACTTCATATGGCACTAAAAGGCTCATCATCAGGAGAAGCAGATACTCTTCTTTTTTTCTTCCAGTGACATTATCAGAGCCTTCATAGGATGGTGAGAATGGATTATATTATGTAAAATCTCTCCATTTACCTTCTGACAGATTTCTTCAACTTTCTAACATGTCGAAACGGTCTGTCAAAGCAGAAAATCATGGAGTTAAATGACTTATGAGTGTTGCCCTAGAGAAATGATATCACAGTCATAACTACAAGTATCCATGCAAGAATGCATCCGTTGTAAATTGAGATCACTTTCTTACATTATGCTAACAAAAGGTGGCAGGTATATACACCACGACTTGATAATAGTTCATCTACCCCTTCAGCCCAACGAGTGCAAAACATTTATCCCACATGTTTTTCCAAACACATTAGTCATATTAGCCATTCAAGCCAAGCAAAGACACAAAAGAAGAAGAAAGAGATAGAAAGAAGAGATGAAGTGAGTGCTGAATACACTAGGCATGGCCAAGGGTTACTTAGCCACTCTGTTTATACTACGTCGAGGTCCTAGATCTTGATGATTTATAGCTCAAAACCTGATCGTAAAGTACAATAAATATTTGCATCGATAGCCTAAGCAAACATAGACTTTCTCTCCACATTTTTTCTTCTTTGCTTCATGCCAGCTCGTGTTTTTCATTTTTCCTTTCACCTTTCTCACAGAGAATCGTCCATCGACCACAAAATTGATGCTCGTACAACGAACCCACCGCTTAAACCGCTTACAGGAAAAAGACAGAGAAAAAAAAACCAACGTTGGTATCTATTTTGGAATGTGATTTATAACCCAAGCCGCGCTTCATACTAAACATACAGTGAATCACTGGAGAAGATCACATTCTGTACCGTAACTTACTATTTCAAACCATCTTTTTTTCTTGTCCATATGACCCATGTCAGATGCGTTTCCTTCAAAGGTCACTCAAGAGTCATAATTTTGATTTTGATAATAATAACATATTTTAGTTTACTAAGAATGGAAAATTATTATTATTTTTTAAATTTTACTAATAGTATTTCATTGCTAATCAATTCCCTATTCCTTATTAATTTCTCCCAAAAATACTTTGAACTGTAAGAAAGTATCAATTAAATGAACTAATAGTTTGTCACAGAATCTTGTAACAACACCAATGATTATTAGAAACATGCCGATCGGACAGTAATAGAGAGAGAGAGAAAAAAACTAATATAGGTTACATTTTAATTGGCTTTTCCGAAGATGAGTCTTATTTATAAAGCTTCATTCCTTCACTACATTTCGAATACTGTTGTACAATAATGTTTGCGTTATTCCCCCCCCCCCCCCCCCTCCAATATTATCAGACTTTTTTCTTTACCGTAGATCGATTATTGCTTTATCATATTCTTTATTTAATCCCATGTTGAATTTTGTCAGATCTAATCAAACCTTTTTCTCGGTATGCAATCTTAATTCCATCATAGATCTTTATACATGGTTCACAGATAGTATTTATAAAAAAAACTATAGGCCTAGCCTACCAGTTCCCATCATTATACATCCACGCTTATGGGTGTATTAGGAATAATCACGCTAGGGAATTCGCGCGGAAGAATGTACTTACCGATAATGTTATGTATAAAGAGTGTTTTATAAACCTCGAGGAATAACGGATTTGGCCCGATGGTTATACATGTATATATATGGGAAAAGCTAATGCTCTTCATGGGTTAATATCAAAGAATATACCTAAGTTTGAACTCCGCAGCTTAGTCACAACAAGTTTAAAGAAGATTTCTCCCACTTTCCCACTCCCCCCCCCCCCTTTTTTTTAGTAATCTCTGCGCTCACTAGGTGAAGTCTAATCCAAGAGATTTGAATTAATTTCGAGTACATTTTAGAGACTCCAAAAATATTTCTCGTTCATAATTACTAGCTCGGAAGACGAGCAACTTAAGATGGAGCTGCCGAGAAAAATGTTTCATTTCCATACGGAGCAAATTTCGATTAAATTCCTAAATGGTAAAGTAATTGAATTCATTATAAGACTAACCTACCATGTCGAATCGAGATGGAAAATAATTATCGATTTGGCCAAAAGGGGAGAACGAAATATGTTTTTCCCCGCTTTCTATCTCTTTCTCCTCTCCTCCATCTTTTTATCTCTCGTTCCCGCTTCTTTCTCTCGCTCTCTTTCTCATTGACACAAAACGGCATCAAATGAAAAAAGAAAACATATTTATATCGAAAAGCATAGCGTTAATTCATAATTTAATAAATATGGTGAGGTGTATGAACAAGGTTAAAGAAGCGTTAAGGATTTTTTTTCTCCAAAAAGAACAGAGTATAAGAAAGGATGGAGGAAAGGAGGAAGAGGGGGAGATGTAGGGAGAAAGGGAGAGAGATAGGGAAAGCTAGAGAGAAGGGAGGCTGCTGGGAAGAGGGAATCTTATATATATGATTTTTTTTCTCGCAAAAATAGGCATAGGCCTTATGGGACTCAATATTATTCACATCTACAAACGGAAAGTTGGACCCGGTTTCGAGATTTTGGGACAAACGCTTCAACATGTTCAAGGGAAATTAAGGGAAATCGTTTATCAATGCATGTTCAGCATGAGCTCATATACCTCCACGCGTTGCATACAATAAGCTCATATTAGATTCTAAATAGCTTTGCAACCTTGAAAATGATTGGTTTGGATTTTTTTTAATGTGGTACGGAGGTGTAACATTAATTGCATATGAGTAACGTGATTCCCGAAATTATTTTTTTTTGTACAAAATGCTTTTAAGCCTTATTTAAATTTCATATTTTAAAATATAAACCAATTTATCTGTCATTCTATAATGACCTTCTTTAATGGAATTCATTAAATCACATTCATATAATATCATGTAGGCATAAAATGTCAAAATTTTCTATTGAGGACTTTATTGATTCTTCAATACTGACCTCTACAACAAGTTACATGTTTTTTCCTTTTGCCAATTATTCTTTACAAATCGTTGGTGTGGCTCATAGGATCTTTTCGGCGTTCCCACATGACTGTTTTGTACCGAGTAATAAATTCATATCCGCCGTTCGTGTGGAGAGACTGGGGGTTGAGTTTCGTACGGGTGGAAATAACCAATTGGTGAATCGCTTGTGTGTTGTGATAATGGCGACACCTTCTTGACACCTTAGCGGCATACAGCGTGACCAAGGACGATTTGAGTTTCCGCCTGCATCCAAAATGGCCGCTTGGGACGAAATGGTGAAGGAACCAGTGGAGCAGATTTATCATAGCTAAAAGCCCAGAGCCGCTTTCCACGGGGCATGACGAGAGGGGATGCAGGCAAAAGATAGACTTCCAAGTTTTGCCTCATTGATAACATCCATCGTCGCAAGGAAAGGAGAAAGGAAATGGAAGTATGGGTGACGTTTGTGCGATTGAACACCTCATCATCAGTCCCACGTGTTGGGTTCTATGTATAGAGCGTGAGTGCAATGCCCTGGCAAAATAATTTGTCCACACCTCTGCAAGTGATGTAGTCACATGTAACGTATGAATTCAAAGGCCTAAAATGGTATCAACAGTTAAACGGGAAGAAAGGGAATTTAATTGGTTTCTATCTTAAGCTGGCACTGCCCGTGACATCGACCGTTATATTTTAGTGACATTTCCCTGGTTATATTATGAATAATTATACCGAGGGCATATGATTCCTTTTTAAATGCTAAAAAAAAGGTTCCTTATTCCTATAGCATATATCTTTGCGTTCATTTTTTTTTCTTATTCTACCTTTATCTAAAAAAAGAAAAAAATCTCGGTAGTCCACAGCATCACCGGCAATTACATTACAACATCAATCTGAGAGCTCCAAATTAACATTTTTGAGGATAAACATTCAGCTTTGACTCACCCCCGATTTGAGGCAAAGTAAACATATAAATTACATCAACCGTTTATCCTTTTCCCTCCCTTGCCTGAACAAAACAAATAGCGCATAAACCAGAGAGGACAGCAGCAAAGCGGAGACTGGGCTAATACACGCCCGAAACACGGCCACCGTCAAATATCACGAAGCCAAACCATAATTTTTCCACAGCGCTTTTCTCGTATATCTATATCGGTTTCATTGCAGCAGGGGCGTGCGGAGACAAATCATAAATGTTGAAGTAGGAAGGGGGGCTACGGGCCATTATCATTTTGTTCTACACTGTGATTGCGTAGCAGAAACTTAAGCTAAACAGGAGTGCTTGTTATGAAAGTGAAAAGAAATCTAGACCTATATGCAGTAGGTGGTACATGTTTCTAAATGTGAATGACGAATGGCAAATTGTGCAGATAGAGAGGGGGACAGATAAGGGGTTGTTTAGCCCCTGTGCCTTCCCTTGCGATCCTTTATATTGGGGTAGTTGGTTGTTTCAAAAGGACGATGAATTTTTCTGGCAGCACGGATGAATTATTGTCTGTATCAGTAGGGACGTGGTCGGGCCACCGGCAGAGCGCTATCTATCGTGACAGAGAAAATAGTTGATATGATATTCGCTCCCCCGCTCGGCTTTATTTTATGGTCATTACCATCCCGAGAAAAGATATCAACAAACCTATCCTTACGGGGGATGTAAAAAAAAATGTAGCAAAAATTAAACATAACATATATTTCTGTCTGAAATTTTATCTCCCCCCCCCCCCCAACCCTCATCGCTTGTTCACAAAGTTTCTGTATTTTGCCTTGCTTTTGTCCAGTACTGTTCTTAGTCGTGTCATTATTCCTTTTTGCTCTCTCTCTCTCACGCCTTTCTGTTTTTTTCTAAACATGTAAGGTTAATAATGTTTAAGTAAGTACGTTGCTTTAATATATATGTTACTATCTTTATTCCCAAACAGGGGTCTATGAAATACAAGCCATGCTTTTCTAATAGACCCCTCCAACTGTGTTTCCTTTTATTTTGTTCAGATCATATCAATTGCTTCATTAATGTAAATCACACCAAAGTCTTATTGAATTATGTTCTGTTGTGCCTACGCTTGTGTATGTAATGGTTACATTCTTGTTCTTAATTTTGACGTGTATTTTGACATATCAAAATACACGTACTTGTTTTTAACAAATGATTGTAAAGACATATGTCTAAGAACTTTAGACTTTCAATATTTTAATTTCTTTGAGTGTGGGATGTTTCCCCCTCTCCTTTTACTAGCCGTTGGTAGTACTGAAGGAAATATATAATGTACGTGAATATTCCGAAATGAATAACTACTTAGTAAGAATTAAATAAATGTTTACACTTTGCCACCCCCCCCCCAAAAAAAAAAATTGAAAGAAAAGAGTGAAAATGGTGGATGATAAATTATTCGTATATATATATCACATGACTGCCAAATACGCCTTATGTCTTTGCATGTAATTTGAAATTAAACATACGTTTTATTTTAGGTAAAAGAAACATGGCAAACGAATTAGTTCTGCGAACCATTCTTTGAAATTATGGTCTCGATTTTCTGACTACCAGACATGCCAGATGGATGGAAGTGAAAAGTACCTGAGATAAGCTTCAGCCATTTGACTGTCATTTTCATTTCTTTATCTTTATGCTGTGAAAAAAGGGAAAGGGGGAAATGAGGTCGACGAGAAGAGAAAGAAACCAATAAAAATCAATCTTGAACGAAGATTGAAGAGAGAAAAGGGGAAAAGTCCAGAAAGAACGAGGATCAGGGGGGAAAGGCCTCTGGATGGCATCAGTATGCAAGCCACGCCAGAAGATGAATCCATCTAAATATTAGCTCAGTCATACACAGGAAGGAGATGAAAGACCCCATATTCGCTTGACTGATAGCCGGCAAAATCCTCCATGGACGTCCTCAATTTCTCTCCTACCCCAAGAAAATCAGAAGAAAAGTGAAGAATGAACTTAAAATATCGAAGTGAGACGCGAGACCCGAGTCCAACCTAACGGCTTACGCATCGGCGGTGATCTATCCATTCCAAATTGCTTGTCTTTTTTATTTGTATAAATCCTTTCACTTAAAATCTTTCCTGTTATCATATGTGACCACTTTATACCACAGATTCGTGGTAGATTCGATGTGAATTGAGGATTGAGTTTTTAAGAGGAGAGGGAGTACTTAAGAGCATTCGAGGTCATATTTTGTACCATACTTCTCAGTGGTCAGGTATGACGTCATCATTGTATAAAGTTTGTACTGTTAAAGGATTAAATATAGACAAAATATCAATGCGTTGTTTTCATTATGACAGGTTTGCTGATAATATCATAGAAGCATACTACTCTCTTCGCCTGGTCGCTTATTTAAACTTTAAAATGGTTGTTGATGATGAAGAACTAACCATACAAACTCATGAATAAAGCCCCTTTTCGTGTTTATTTTTTTTTTCGTGTTACTCTTCTGCGTTAATATTAAATGGTACTGCCTGTCATTCTTGTAAACCATACATATACGTCCACGTTGTACAATGTAAATTCGATTTCAAAATACCCTTGGGAGGTCGACCGAGGCTTACTGAATTATTAATCTCATTATATTTCAGTGATGACATTTTTGCCAGCAACGGACGACACACGACACAAAACAAGAAACAGTATGTAAATGTACATGACTGTATATGAAATTCAATGTGTCCTGCATTTTTTTTAATGATGCATGAATTGGGTATAACACATCTCACTGGTACAGTAAAAGGTCCAAGTACGCTAGCGACAAGAGTGAGTGTGTGCGTTAAAATGAATGCCTGGAGGTGGGTGTGGGTGAGTAACGGTGTTTTTTTGTGTTCATCGGTGTGAGTATTCAGACTCGGTTACCATGACGACAAATGGACTCGTCAAAGTCACCGCAGTTTGCGAGCTGGAAAACAAAAAACATATTCCACCGATATTTTCACCCTTCGTTCTGTTACTCAGAGCTGTGAATATTTTTCTCTTCCCAAGAATGACTATCCCCTCTTCTCCTTGTCTTCTGTATCCTACCTTCTCTTCTCTCCGAATTTACAGGCTCCAATTTTTAAATCATGCTCATTGGTAAACATTACTATCTTCTCTCTTGTACATTCCATTCTCCCTAATAAATTCCATTTATTCCTCTTCTATACTGTCTGACGTAGTTTCCACCTTCCGTGTTCACACGTTGATAAATATGTTTTAATTCAATTATTTGGTTTCATCATAAAATGATGGAAGTCATTTAAACGAGACAGAAGGAGATATAGTAAAATAAAGATTGCAAAAGCAGGAAAGTCATACTAAACAGAAAAGAGAAAATAGAAATCGAAAAATGACTATTTCGGTATTCGAGTTCATTTCCATAAAACCCTTTAAATAAATTACTGGACATAATACTGCATACGCGAATCTCTCGGACGACGTCCTATATAAAATACAAAGATTGCAATTATGAACAGTCTGATCGGAGCGTCAGATGATATTCAAATCGCGTTTAACCGTAATAATCTGCAATTTAACACCTGTCAAGCCGTCTGAAATTATGAATGATGAGCTATGGTGACTTCCACGACAATTGAGTGGCTGTTGCATCTTAATTATAATGATCAAAAATACCATATATAGGAAGGGATGGAATAAGATGGAATGGGCCATGCATACAAATCAAAACAACCGTCGATATGACACGGATACAAACACAGCAAGAGAAAGAGAGGAAGTGGGTACGGGAGAGAGAGAAAGAGAGACAAAATGTACAAAAATAAAATAAGAGGAGAGGAAACGAAATACAGAGTAAATAATAAAAAGGAGAAAAGGAGATAGAGGAACATATTAGAAGAGAGAGAGAGAGAGAAGGGCAGAGGGAAGGAAAAGAGATGCGGAGAAAGGAAGTGCCTGGAAAAGTAGGTGTGTAGAATCTGCAAACTCCTGATTGCGTATATAGTAACGCCCTCTCTTTATGTGCATCGTTGCCTGAAAATGTCCCTTTTCCCCCCTTCCCTCGTTTTTTCTTCCATGTCTAACGGGGAATGTGCAGGATGTTTGATAAGCAATACATTAGACGTACATTAGGATCGCATGGAACATGAAAAAAGGAATTTTCGCAATAACTCCTCCACTATAAAGAGTGAAGACTGTGGCGCCTTAAATACAGTAGATTTTAGGCCTGGAAGATTTCTTAGCAGAGTAGCATGTATTTGTAAAAACAGAAACCATGCATATTACCATAAGCAACAATATTGTTGGTAAAATTGGCATTTGGCCCTTACCAGTTGTTGGAATGGTGGTTGTTCGATGTCGCTCTGCAATGCAAAGTCACTGAGTGCTTTCCAGGGCGGCTGTTGATAGCTCTGGACTTCTACCTGACTACCCTGTGGCATTTGTGAATCATGGCGTACAGGACTGGAGGCTACCATCGGGACACCGTTGAAGCTTTGGACTCGGCGGTTGGGGTCCTGGATAAATCGATGAAAATGGAATGAAAGAAAGTGAATAATAAAGATTACTTCATTTATATAACACTTTATTCCAGAGTTTCAAAGCGATGTACAAAGTTTCCGGTACGAGAGCTGCCATAAGGCGCCCAGCATCTTACAAAAAAGTAATTAGAGGCTGGTTAGGATTCGAACCTTCAACCTGTGGACCGAGAGTCAAGTGAACACACCACTTCACCATGACATCCTGACATGAATGGCAAGGGGTAGCGTTTGATATTGATAAAAGTAGGTCACTTAAATGATCTCATTAAAATTTGAATAGAGTACCGAAGTGTGACGTCATCAAATTTTGATTTTTGTATTTCAGTATTTTTATGACCATATTTAGGTAGAGCATGATGGGAAACGTTCACACATCAAATTTGACATGAATCAGTTCATGGTGGCCCAAGGTATGGCTATATGAATATCTAATTAGCCCCACTGAAGTCAGTGTAAATTGGCCTGGTTCTTAACAGTTTAGAACCAGGCCAATTTAACACTGACTTCAATGGGGCTAAGGAGGTATTCATGCGGCCATATCTCGGGGCCCAATGAGCCAATTGCCATAAAATTTGGGATCTGGATGTTTTTCACCATGTTCCTTTGAGATATGGTATAAAAAATTTCAAAATGAAAAATTAGCTTTTTGTGACGTCATCACTTCGGTACTCTATTATGAAATGTATATTTTTCCTCCCATTCCCTTCTTCACTGAAGGAGGAGACACATGCTAAGACAAATCATTCATGCTTGATCAGTTATCAATCAATCAATTAACAATACATCAATCAATCAGTAAATCTCTCAACCCATCATTCAAACAATCACTCTCTAACACTTCCCTGATTAGACAGTCACAAAATCACAGGACATTGTCAAAAATAAATCGAGTGTACAATAAATTCCCCTCTCCCTTGAATTCGGGACATTTTTGAGAAAAAAATAATTGCACATTGGTGAAAATTACTAATTTTCCTTTAAAGATTTTATGTTTTTTCAGGGTTAGTGAGCATTCGTGTTCTCAAGACACATAACCCCGGTCTATTTCAAATTGCCTTCTACGAAAACGTTCCCTCCTTTATTATCCTGTGTACGTCTCCACCCCTTTATCTCTTTCATAAGCTCTAAATTGAATTGTACCTTTAAGCGACATGCACATAGAGATACCCGGCTCAAATTAGTTTGATACGGCAATCAAATTACTGAAGTCGAATAAATGCTATCAGGCGACGCGGGCGAACCCCTAATCGGGACATGCGTTCGACGTCGGCCCATAATTTAATCCTGTTTTGTACCCAACGCGCAGATTACAAGGATGCTTCCCAACTACCGCTCCTACGATAATGGATGATACGAGGATGGGTGCACGCTAGCTAGTAGAAGATGCTTTGGAAGATGGAGAAGAAAAGAGGAGCAGTGCTTTCTTTTATCTCGTTGTCGTCATATTGGTTTAAAGGCCCATCTTTGATGATATAATGAAGAAATCATACACGCAAGATACAAAGGCATTAACAATGACAAAAAACGGGAGGAGGAATTGTATTTTGCATTTCATCAGATTTTTTTTCCTTTCAAGACATGCTATCTTGACTACAGACATAACATTACAAAGAAGAGATTTTCGATCATTTCTATTTCTGACCTGACAACTCCATTAAAAAAAAAAAGACTGTCTTCTTAAAAGACACAACTTAAGTACGATATGTATTGATGTATAATCGTATGCATATTTTTAGTCAAAGTGAAATAATAGGCCTGACGGAAGGCGGTCAGATTTATGACAATTATGCTTTAGTAAATTTATGAGTTCTTCGCTAAGAAAAGAACGCTGTATTCTAAGAAAAACGCTGATTTATGCACTGGACTTTCCGCTCTCTATCGACCACGTCTACGTTTCTCCAAGGATCTTTCCTAACGTTTCCAACCACCTTCAGATTCTATAACAATGGCGTATTCGACCTGGCTCAATGCATGCTCAGTTCCCGATTGATCGCTTTCCCGTTCAACCCATACATCCATATCCATTCCACGTCGTTGTATAACCGTGAGCATCATTCGACTAATTCTGTCACTGACTGATTTCTTAATTCATGCCGCCGTACCCAAGCATGAAGGAAGAACCACTGTCAGACATAGAGCATTTTGATGACCAAGTACCCACTACACAACAAACACATTAATGGAGCAATAAAGTGGCTGAAACACAACCAGCTTTCATTCAAACCTTTCACGCCACTAACTTATTAAACGAATGAATTTTATTCGGCATTCTACTGTTCTATACATATGTGATAATGACGTCAAAGGTTGGTCTCACCAAGGCATATCAAAATAATAGCATGATTTCACGAATAATTGCATCATTGGTCACATGAGAGTAGCGTTACACACTGTGTTAGTGTGTTTAAACGAATGTGAAATGCAGGTCAAAGATTGAATTTAGATTTCTAATTAATTATTCTGGAATCGATGATTTATTACCAATGCAGTATATACCCGTAAACGTGACGTAACCAGCAAAATTGTCCCCCTAAGAGAAATTTCATTTCCCCATTATTCATTGTGAAGCCATATTTTCGACTAGATAGTAATGATTCGTCCTTCACAATGAGCGAAAGGTTGTGGAAAGGTTACTTCGATAGGTTGATTGTATGGACGATGTGCTAGTAGTGCCGCCATGAACCACATGCACTAGCACGACTTGTCACTGTACACGATTTAGTTCCTCTATTTTTTTTCATAAAATAATTCAGCGAACGTCATTATATCAAGAAAATAGAATAAGACGTAACTTAATATTTTAGAGTAAAACAAAACACATCCTGACAATCTTGAATATAATTATTGTGTTGTTTCAAGTTTCCAAATTAGGTGGATTTTATAATAATGATTCGTCATTATGAAGACAATGCGTTACAAAATACAGAAGAACTTTGATCCAACGATCTAATTTTTGTCCTAATAACGCTATTTTTATTATGTCTGGGCCATAGTCATATAGAAATATATTATCCAACTAATAAATTCATGGCTCTGCATTTTGTTGAAACAAGGGCTGAAGAGAAATATAGTATTCATGTTGTGTCTTGTCGTCTTGGTTCAATGTCTGGAGGGCATTCTTGGTCTTCGACTGTAAAACAGACATGGAACTGACAAACACACATTCAAACAGACATATGACGGATGTTTTTAAACCGACAGACAGACAGACTGAATTATAGTGCAAGAGAGAATGTCTCGCAACATGGAATTCCACCTACGTACACGATCAACTGTTATTTATTACAAGCTTTAAAATTTGTGCTGTAAGGTATTTATTTCAAGTTTAGCGCATCATGTACTATCAAACTATGTATAGGTCGTTGATATACTGTACATAAATATTCCGGGGATTTGCGTGGTTTTTTTTAATGTCCATGGCGTATTTTAGGATTTTTCTGACAATAGACGATTTAAATGTTCCTTTATTTTTTCCTTCTATTTTTATTGAATGAATAAATGAGTGACTAACACCATCCAGTAATATGAGCGATATAGCAATCAAAGATTGAACCTACGTCAAACATCAACCATGAAGCAATCAATCAAGTAACGGATTGCAATGTCAATCAATATAAAATCCTCAATTCAAACGCCATTCCAATATTAAAATCTGAAGGTTGTATTGCATCTGCAAAACAACGATATTGATAAAGCCAGGACATGGTCTGTTTTCGTTGTTTCCCCTATACTTAAATACATTTACACAGTACAGAGGACTGCAGCTTTTTTCAACTAGTGAAAGCTACATGTTGGATAAGTCATATTGGTAACCATGGATTCCTGTCAGTTTTCGTTGCCAATCCCTCCGGTGTGTTTTCACCTACTAAATTCTATTAGAGTCTTCAGACTATACCACTCTTCTACCAAGTATCCCTCGAACCACGGCGGACTTGGAGAATAAGGCTCTCTGAAATGGGTAGGTGATTTGAGAAAACATGGGACATTTTCCCCGTTGTTTTTCAACAATAATCCGTTAAGCTTTCGCCAGCGGGTTTGGAAATATTTATCTAAGCGCGATGATTAATGTTGTCACGGGGCCCCATTTTTTCTTTTGTCGTGCAAGAGTCGAGAAAAATAAGGACTTTTTTCCTTCTTTTTTTTTTCTTCTTATGCCCGATCAGCCAACGGCAAATTTGTAGGCATGTTTTCCTTTGTGACGAAAGGGTAACACGATTTCTGTGGCGGAGATTAGCGCGTCGAGCTCCTGGTGACGTAGCGGCGAGGACTCGGCTGTTGACCTACTGTCGGTATCGCTCTCATCACTGTGATCGCTGCCCAGCATTGCACAGTGCAGTACGGTAAACCCTCAACACCTTAGACACCTCCTATAGGTTACTAGGTATGGTTTTATACTGGTAAATAGGTCACACTGTGACATAAGGATTATAATGATATCAACTAAATCTTTTTACGTGTCTTGTTTGTATTTTTTATTTTTTATGAGCTGCTAATGAGCTAACTCCTAAAAGAGAAACCAGGTTGCCATACAAATTATTGGCCAATAATGACCTACAAGCTTCCTTTTTTAAATGATTACATGTGAACTCCTTCCATTGCCTTTCCAACAATTATCCAAGTGATGAATATAAGGGTCTCCAAGAACTAGATGGCGGCAATCTGCTGAACGTTACCTTTTTTGCAAGTTTCGCCCGCTTTAATTATATCATGGTGGAACCAGCCAATTTATATATAATTTTTTCAAACTCTCCTTCTTCAATATCACAACCTGTCATGAGTGGTGTTTATCACACACACACTCTGCCCTAAGAGTGTGCTTCGGAATTAGGTCCTTCATACCGACGCGGCAAAAAGCCCTCAGTCCCTCCTAAACATAATTTTTTTTATCCCCGACCGCGCTTGTAATTTCGCGAATTATTTTTCCTACGCAAACAGGTCATTAACCATCAAACATTGAGCTTTGGAGCGATGAAAAAAATATCCCAGTTGGAGGGAAAGGAATGGGAGAGAGGGAGATGAAAAGAATGAGAGAGAGAGAGAGAGAAAGAGAAAGAGAGAGAAAGAGAGAGAGGGAGAAGGGGGTAGTTGAGGTAAAATGGGTGAAATAGATGTCGTCAGGTTGTCTTGAACACATATCTCTCAGGTGGGTTGTCACTATGGGCAGGTAAGCAAAGCCTGAGGGGCTAGTGCAAGCAGACCCTGGGGCAAGCTGAGATCTATTCTCCAACGTGACCTCCTCCCAGCACCTCTAACCACATCGACAAAAGAAAAAAAAGCGAGGTGTCGTCCAATATCCTGGACTCTTTGAAGGAAGTGTCCCCCGTCCCCCACGAAAGCTCTTTACTTGATTCCCAAGCAGGTTATTGGTCCCGACGAAGAAATTCTGGATGTGGTGCTCGGTGTAATATAGAAGAAAGAAAATGGACAGTGTATGTCTAATTTAATGAACCTTTACATTGATTATAATTCATGTACATGTACCATAATTATTGTGCTCATTTCTAAGACAACGATTTCTTATCACGTCACATTATACGTTCTTTCCGGAAGGGCGATGGTGTGAAAGTCCAAATGTGCGGTAGACCCTTTGGTTTGAAGCTGCTTATATTATGTTTGAGGTTACAAGAAAAATTGCGGTAGGGAAAAATAACTGTAAAAGGACAGCACAATATGGAAAAGTTAAAAAATTGAGAAAGAAAGCTGCCTCTCATCTTCCCACACACACACACACACACACACACACACACACACCTTATACACACCCACACTTACTCTTTATAGAGGAAATAATGAAACCTCAGGGTTTCATGCAGCGATGTCTTCAACAAATAACATGATTTGGATCTGTGTAAAGGCATCAAACACAGAAAATGTGAATGAAACGATGATATAAAGCAACGAACAATAATTCAAAAGGGGAAACTAACAATGTTGTTTTTCGTATCGATACAAATTCACCAAGCAGTGGAAAGACAAAATGCGGTATGCAGTCAACATTATTCTTGTGAAAAAGCGATGCTACAAAGGGAAGGGCGGGGAAAGATAAGAAGAAGATTGTGAATGAAAAGACGAGCGGTACATGCTTTGCACCGTGTTTCAAGGGACCGCTCTCTTGATTGATCGTGCTACATGTAATTATTCCGAAAATTGGCCTGTGCAAGATTTCTGCGGATCGATCAAACATACACAATCGCAAATTTGAGTGACAGTGACGGTCTTTCTTGTGACCCGTCTCCCTCTTGTCTATCGTTCTTCTCCCTTTCTTCCGCATCGGCGGTGTATACAGAGAGGGGTTAAGGTTAAGATAGACAGTTGCATAAAAGGAAGAATTGGGGGGCTTGGCGTTAGAGCGTAACAGGGGCCAAGGCTGATTAGAACTCGGATTCAACACTGCATTAATGGTATGAATGAAGATGGAGATCGGGGAGAGAGAGTGGAAAGGGGATGGGGAATTAAGATGATGGCAATGAGACAGGAGTCTAATGGAAGATGGAGACAGACAGATCTTGATGAAAATCGGAGCTGAATGATCATGAATTGAGATGGATGGGTCGTGTACTGGTTCCCTTCTTTCCGTTTCTGTCTCCTTTGACTTTCTGTTCTTCCATTTCTTCCTTTACCCTGTTTTGGTTCTTCCAAGAAGTTTACGTTTTACTAATCACGGGCTAATAGTGTTTCGTATGAGTAAGTCACGGTCCTATCTGCTAGACGCCATAACGTAATATCGTTGATTGTTATAATGATATTTTATGGACACTGTGATGTCAAGAGAATATGACAGTGTAACGGTGAGATGGATTGGCATTTTATGGCACTTTGTTCAATCTAAAGGTTTACCAAAGGTCGCAGAAAGTGACAATGGCAGTTATAATGCTTTTTGTCGTTATACCGGTACCTCTGAAAAGCAATGATAACGAAAGAGATGAGGTCGATCGATGATGAAGCTATTGCCACGACTGTCACTATAACGAAGTAACTTATGAAAACCTCAGCGTATAAACGGGAAGATGGTTATTGCCTTAGTGGTGGAGGAGGCGTGGCAGGTTACTTCAAATTGCAGAACGTGAGAGGTGGAAACACGCCTGCGATTGTTTTACCAAGCTGCATTCATCTATACTTGTGGCCAATACTAGCAGGAACATTTCGTGGTCTTTAACAAGTAATACCATTTCATGTTCCGCACCCTGTAATTCCAAGCGGAACTTAATAACTGAAAAAAAGACAGAGCTCCAGGACATTATTCTTAGCTCACGTATTTTGTCATAATGTAAAGTTCTGCTGCAAATAAATTTCCCAAGATCTTACATAATACTTTCCTTGCAAGCCTAGTTTCAGAGCCACACATCGGGATAATATTTGTTGAATCATTCTGGTATTTTTAGATACATTATACTTTGTTTCGTCCGGTACTTCCACATCAGCATAAGATTTCAAAGAATAGTATACTTTTGTTTTCTCTGCACGAAGATGAATGTCAGTGAAGAATGAAGACTAAATTTAGAAAGAGGGAGAATAGAGAGACAGAGAGAGAGAGAGAGGGGGGGAGAGAGAGAGAAGGGGGGGGGGTAATTTGAAATAACAATACAGTTAAATCTTTTGAAAGGTATTTCCAATGATTCTTCTCGTAGAAGTATGCCACCAGGTTTGGCCTCCATATTTGTAACTGTCCCTACATGGGAACAAGAAGAGAAAAGAAACGCGGACGTCTCTTTTCCCCCAATACAATACATCCGGCGTCTCCTTTTGAAAAGATGCTGATGTGTTTATAAGCGGAAGTTCATTCTGCTCTTTCCTTCATCAACTACTATTCAGTATCGCCTTCATCGTGGGTATAATCGCGAACGAAACATGACAAAAGGACGTACCAGGGGATTTCCTTCGCCTAGAGGAACAAGCAGTTTTTTTTCTTTACATGTAAATATAAATGCAAAATGAAGAATTGAAGAAGAAAAGGCGGCAGTGTAATTTTGTTTTTTGGTCAGTTTGTCTCTCTCACTGTCTTAATTTGGCATGTCACAATGCATTCAAATTTGGCGTGTGTTTTCGGTAAAGCTTGCCGTTGGTTGCAGATTAAACGCACGGTTGTTTGGTCGCATGGCTCGGCCTCCTGATTGGGTTTGTCTCCGCTTAAATGCAGATCCAATTACACAAATTAGGTTGGTTGCCAATTTCCATACCTTTTGTACGCGGATGGGTGCGTGCGTTTTCATCATTTTGATATAGCCGGTGAGAGGGGGCATCGCGTGTCACGGAATGAAATAGAATGCTGGCAAATATTTTCTTCTTTTGGCTTCATTCTGAATGAAAATCGATTCGACGTCTAAACTCTTGAGATATTTTCCTGAACCAGCTCCAATCACTTTCTTTGATTTCTTTATTATTCATAGAATTTCTTATGTTTGTCGACAGAAAATCTGCATGTATGTGTCATTTTTAGCTCGGAGACGTACTTGTGATGTCATGATCTCACGGCGTATATTCTGAGCGCGGGCAATGCGGAAAAGCGAACGGAATGTCGTCTGCTCATATCCACCCCATCTCTCTTCCTCTTTCTCTCTCTGCCCTACTCCAAATTCTCACTCCAAAGGCGATGCAGTATCGAATAGGCTTTCTCGTTTCCACTCGAGTTTCCTGACAGACAACTCACACCCAACCGGGGATATTAAAAACTTTTAGGATTGCTTTCGCGGCTCATCTTGCTCAAATATTTTCCTAAACTCGGGGCAGCTTCTCTTGACAGAAGAAGGGGAAAGAGTGTAGGGGTGGGTAAGAAATGGTGTGTAATCCGATCGGGGTTCGGTTTGTACGGGCTACGTCGTCCAGAGGAGATTCGTATTGATGTTTTCTGAGGGAAAGACAAAGCGGAGTACACATGTAGGCTCTGGGGCATTCTACGGTGTGTGTTTTCAAGTGCCTCACAGCACTGTGGTACAGGGCTGCCAAGAGGCGGTGAGGCAATTGCTCTGCAATGGAGATGGGTCGTAGAAGAGCTTGTCCGCTCCAAATGATCACGTTAAACCTGTCTTTTAAACCAAACTGCGAAATAAATATAAAATGACGAATATGGAATGCAATTTGTGGGACGTATATTCGAATAAATCGATGATTTTCAAATTATTAAATTTTTTAGCATTCGAACAGTCACTTTCTTCTCGTCACACTTGTCTGCCTACGTTGGGGCTCATAATCCTTCTTTTGACCATGATAAGTCGTTTCCTTATCTCCCTTCCTGCTTTCATTCCATGTAAAACCTCCATTCTCAAGGACACACCCCTCCATCTACCTAGGCATCCCCAAGCTTTTCTCTTTTAACTGTTACCTCGGATGACCCAGTCTTGCCCACCCCAGGACACTTACACCCTTGACTGGCCATTACAGGCACGCCAAGACACTGGATACTCCCTCTCCCTACACGCATCCTTGTTACCGCTTGATGGATAATGTGACACAAGAAGAGCAAAAAGGGGTCAATAATGGGCGTTCACACTGCCTTTACTCTCGATTTTTGTAATTTGTGTTTGACTTTGTAACTGTTAGTAGAAGGTACCCTGCCAAATTTGGACAATCCACCACCATTGTAGACAAACTGATATCTATCTGTTTCTGTGCATGGGAAGACTTGATTTCACTTCTCTTAAGCTGCATCCCATTACAAATACATGTAGAAGGTTTTATCCCAAGAAGAGTGTGACATTCCTCTGCAAAGGCCTGTCTCGTGCGATATACATAAAGGATATAGTGGCAGTGGGAACAGTCCTTTATGGACAGCCCATCTCATTGGGTTTGGTAATGACCCATAACACAGGAATGACAGTGGGAGTTTCTTGTTAATCGATAAACGTACTGGGGCAAGAAATGCTAAAAGCGTGCGAGAGATGCATGCAAATGGATGCATTAACAGGTTTTAAATGCTTTCAGATCCACTCTCCTATCCCTTCCTCCCCCCCCCTCATCTCTCTTCCTCCCTCGCTATATTTCCCCCTTTTCTTGTCTTTCCCTTATTCACTTCAACCATTACCCTGAATTTCTCTAATCTTTAAAATGACAATACAAGACGATTTGAACTATCTCCAAGTGAGAGTGTGCGTAAATGATCACAACCGAAATGAGTTCAATACATTTTTGTTCCTGAAAACTAAATTCAAGTGTCCTCTTTTGTACGCTAATAAAATTGCAGAATCCAGGTTTTCAGTTACTACTGCAGATGGTAGGCTACAGCCCACGAGACCGACATCCCACTAGACCGACAATGTAAAGTAGAATGATTTGAGAATGGGTTAAACATGTGGTTTGTTATTTGGAATAAGTCAAGTAAACCAGCAGACACATCACTCGTTTTAGGGTTTTTTAAAATAGCTGAGATACGATCGACCTGACATCTGCCTGAGATACAATGGCCGATTTTCGTGTAACTTGAAATGCTATTCCTAACGCCAATCCAATTCCATTTCACCATTATTTCTGCTGTACACCTTTCTCTTTCTCTCTCTCTCTCTCTCTCTCTCTCTTCACCCCTCCCCCTGTATCTCCCTTCCCCTCTCTTCTTCCTTCTGCCTATCCCTTTCAAGCTTCCTTCTTCTACTCCTCTTATTATTCTGTCATCTCATTCTTTTCACCTTCCCATTCATCTTGAGAAGCGTAATGCGAGATTCAATCCGCTCAATAATCGACAACGCGGGAAAAATAGAGGCTGAATTTAGCAACCAAATGAGATCGTCTGCTCACTCTCCTCGATCGCGCGCACGCGGTTTGGCTACAGACAACCTGAGTAAACTCTTGGCTTGATTCAGTTGCGTGTGTAGAGATGATGAACAAAATTTCTACACGACATCGAGAAAAAAAAACCGGTGATATCATATCTTATGCGATTAAAATCGATCAGGCAGTTTTGAAAGAAAATTCAAATTAGAATATTTATCAATCAATTTGTATTGCCGTACTTATGTTTTTAATTTTTTAATTATTATTAGTTTATTAGTTGTAAGAGAAACAATTGGACGTTGCAACGGCGAACGCTGCAAATATTGCAAAATGTCAAGATTGCTAGGTTAATGTGTATTCATAATTAGAGAGGTCGAGATAAATTTTCAACTTATTTTAATTCCTTGAAAAACACTTGGCAATAGCAAGTAAATTTTAGCAAAGCTTCTTAAGATTCAAGATTAAGAAAAAGAAAAAGGAGAAGACGGATAGAGTAAAATTTGAACGAATTTTAGGTCTTTGAATATCAACTCCCTAAGCTGTGAGCTCTATGCATGCAAACTGCCATCAGGTATCTGTCATTTTAATGAGACACTGTGTACTTTTACCCGAAGACGCTCCCTGCTTGCATGTACACACATTGCTAATCTTGGCTTCTTCGACTTAAGTAAATGTTTGTTGAGGCTGATTATACAGAGCGCCTAAAAACACACGGTCTCTTTCTCTTTTTTTACTTACCCTTTTTTTTTTCTATTCTCTATCTCCCCTGTCTATCCGGCTTGGTGTGCTCGTTCGCTATTAGAAAGCCATTTATATTTCCGTTGCGAAGCGTAAGGGGGAAAAAAAAGAAAGTCGCGCCTTCTCCCCCACCTTTTACGGTTACCACAAAAAAGGGTATTAACGCTCTCCTAGTTGCAAAATGAAAGTGTATCGAATTCGCGCGCATCAAAAAGAACTGAAGGTATTGGTGGCTTCTCTATAAAATGACGGTATACACTATATCCTTTTGTCTTCCTAAAATATTTTATTGCTTGTGAATACATTATTTATAAATATACCTTGACGTTTGGCGATTATTACAATGATATTCCAAAAATATTTTAGAAATATAAACAAATTTGAAATAATAAAAAGGGTTGGTCACATTTTGTCCGTTAAAAATAAAGATAACGAGATTTTCAATTAAAGGTACACGTGTGAGTATGCTCGTTACTGGTGATCGTTATCGTTATCGTTATCGTTATCGGACAAATGTGACCAGGTTTTTTTTTTTTTTTTGTGTGTGTGTGTGCGTGTATGTATGTTCTGTCCGGTTTGTTTTCGTTTTGTTTTCCATGCCCTTGGGTGGGTGGGGGTGAGGGGTAACGTGTTTTTTTTTTTCTTATTCATTCAGTGTCATTTCATTGAGCAATTTCTGTATATTATGCTGTTGTGTATACATACGTTACGAAATTGTTAAATTATATTGTTACATTTTGTATTATTTGAACTGAATGATATATTGTTACATTTTGTATTATTTGAACTGAATGATTTCAATAAATATTATTACAAAACAAAAAAAGCTCTTAAGTACGCCATTCAACAAAATGTAACGTTCAGTATAGTTGCAGCAAATAAAAACGTTGGTAATAGTTTGTCAGTAATGTTCTACTATTATCAACGCATATCTTTAGAAGATAATATTTTGGTAATATTTTGTCAGCAATGTTCTACTATTATTAACGCATATCCTTAGAAAAATAAACTGAATCTTTGAATTAATATTCATAGTGCAAAGTAGTGCTCCCTTAAGAGAGCTCTAAGCCTCATTCTCTCCAACAGTAGGGAAGATATAGTTCGTTAAGGCACGTCGAATACACCTACCTATCCCTGGGCAGATAAAATAGGTTCGATGAAATGGCGGATGATACTATGCAAAGCCCCACTGTCATCGGCTTGACAAATGGTCGTCCGTGCCATTTTTACTTCTTTATTGTTGCATCTTGTCTTCTTTTCCCGTTGCATACGCCGCTAGTCCACGAGCTTAGGTATGATGTGTAATCTGGCATTGTTTTGACAGCGTAGACGCAGAGGTAAACGAAATTGGAATGATGGGCCTTCTCTTGTATGTTACAAATTGCACCATCTATAATCATATGCAAAGGTCTTTGTGAGGCCAGACTGGACACGAACAGAGCTGCTAAGGACGGTTTTGACTTGGTGAATGTACAGAATATGGTTTCATGTCATATGTATTCTTTGAATAGATTTCGCTTGTATTTTACATTCCTTAATCATGTTAATAATAAGAATGTGAGAACGTACGTGTATATTATATTATCTTGATTTAATAGGAAGGAATAAAACAAGGGTAGACAGATAGATGGATGTCGAAGAGATGGATATAATTATAAAGACAGAGACAAAAGTAATTATGTAAGGAGCGAAATGGAGAGTGAAACACAGAAAGAAAGAGAGAATGGGAACACATATAAGCAGCCAAAACTCCAAGACAGGAAAGGAATATAGATGAATGAAAAGAAGATCATGTCCTCATAAATACAGAGGAAAGAAGTTCTCTCGGTCATCTTGAAATATTAATCTCCCTCGCTCGTGAATGCAGAAAATCACTTCTCTTTCAATCGCTGGTCGTTGCACGTGTATCGATCGACGCTGCAAGCAAAGTAGAATACAGTGGCCCAATTTCGTTCATCATTTTATTCTTCTTCCTTTCTCAGTGTCTGCTGTCTTCAACAGATTCATATCAGTTACTTGGGTTTCCTCAATTAAGAACCGGAGAAAATTAGTGACTAAATTGTCTTAAACTTCCCCTCCTCACGTATTCAGACGGAGAGTGCTGACACCATTTACAAGAATGTGACACAGTTGCACTCTTCAGTCCTCACGTGTCTACTTTCAATTTTCCAATGTATTTCTATTCATGTATTAAAAATGTCGTATGTGCAAAGGTCAGAGGTTACGAATGTGTCGATATAAGGAAAATAAATTCACGTCAAATATAATGTTAATATGACGAGGCCTTTAAAATAATATCATTTTTAATACATGTAAAAATGTAAGCAACATAGATATACATTCATTAACACCATTTCGAGAAAAAAAATTACATACACAATGAAAAGAGGGGGCCCAATCATATCGTTTAATTATAAATAAAGCCTTGCACACCTAAAACAGTTTGACTCACAATCTACATTTTGGATGAATCCACCCTTTTCCAACTTTGTATAAATAATGCATACGTCACTTAATAAACAAATGAAATTGTTAACAATCTCAAGCTTGTTTCTCTTGCAAATGGGAAACGTAAGGAAGATGTATTTCGTCTGGAGCTTGCTATGATTTACGATTGCTGTATACGGTCATACGGGCGGCTGCAACATAAACAAAACTCGACTGACCAAGGCAAGCGAATTCGGCGGCGTCCGCCACACTCAAATGGCGTGTAAAAGGGGGGATTCAGTGGTGATCTACCGTAGATACAACCCAAAATCCTTCATTCTTTTTTTCTTTTCTTTTTTACCGAAAATTATTTCACGAGGTTCCCATGGTTTAGCTGACTATATACACTACTTGGTCATACACGATATTGCCACCTATTGTCCCTCTAAAACGATATATATATCAACCCCATTCGCTAATTTCGTAACAAAAATAAGGAAACATAGAGATAAATGTAAACCCATCGTAATGGAACTTGGCATATTGATTCTCAAAATGCAACTGGAATAATATATTTTTCTTTTTTCTGTATTCTCCATGAATTCAATACACGTCGCGCTGTGACGTTAAACTGAACAATGTTCATGAAGCAATAATGCTATCGAATACAGGCTTATGCATTACAATAACTCATGACTTTTCAATTCAAATGCAATACATCAAAAAAAGTGTCCATTTGTGTTTCCCCATTTTCAGGGACACACTGTACTATAATGGTACAGCTCTTTGTGTCCTATGCAGAGGCATAGAAAGGGGGAAAGGGAAAGATATATATGCTAACAATGCATTATATGGAAAGAAAGGTTAAAAAAAGAAAGAAAGATGGATAGATATAACGGAAATTGAGTGGGAATTACGAGAGAGAAGGATAGAAAGACTGAAGATGGAGACGGAAGGAATAAAAATGATAACATAAAATTTATGTGAAGATTTAGGAAAATATAGGACGAAGTGTGATAATTAAGGAACGGATGCGCTATGGTTTTCTACTGGATTTTCAATGATCTAAACAGTTCGACCAAAAAGACGAAACTATATGCTGTCACGTGACATAGGCTTTACGTTCTTCATTTACCAAGCTAATCTCCGAACGCCTACATAAATGATGAAAATAGTTGGTTATTAAACAATACCATACTTCACTTCTGAAAAAAGATTATCCAAAAATCATGCAACATCCGATAGAAACATTTTTATCATCGTAGGCATCATGAGCTTATCCGAGAAAAACAAAATTACATTAACATAAAAGGAAGGGACGTACTTTAGAAATCCATTTTGTTTTTGTTCTGAATCATCACAATATATGCCTACATTTAATTTACTGAACTGAACTCCTCGAAATTTCGAGAAAAAAATAGTCCATTTTGACATTTCTCCGTTTTGATCAACCGGTTATCATGGTTATGGGTTATAAATGTCATTACCGAATCAACATAATATGACGCGTTTCCGCGCCTAACTAATAGAAGGTCAATCAGACATAATCCCTAGATTACCATAAATGCTCATTACAAACACACCCCCACCTCACAAACGCACGCACACACATCATAATAGATTGATATGAACAAGCAATATGCATTCCGGGGAAATATAATTTACAATGTGTATTTATCCATTTCTAGCAATTTGAAGGGGGACGAGGTACAAGATAGGTAATTTAAATTGGAAATGTGATAATTCATTCCGTGGCATATTTGATGATAATTTGATCTGTCGACAACGGCATTACTGTTTCATTACCTCAAACAAGTTGATTACGGTGTGAGTTTGTCCCAATAATACTCTCTGACGTTTGACATCGTTTATCTGCCTTTCGGCATGCAATTCTGATAGTAGCGTTGCGCATATATTTGTATTTATTTCCACTGTCGTTCTTATCTGAATTTTCCTTTGCAAGATGGGCTTCAGTGTTTTACAAATGAGAATATACGCTGCTCTTGCTTTGGCAATAAAGACGGTATGCATGCTTGAGGGGTTAAGTAAAAAATAAACCCCTTGTACAATATGCTGACTGGTACTAATCTACAATTTGTCTTTATATGTAATGTTTTAAGTTCAGGGGACCCTTTTTTCTTATAAAACGTAATATCTAAGTTCGAGGAACGGCATAATCAATGTTTGTACTATCTAAAGATAGAACATGTATCTGCAATTATATTTCCTCGAAAACAAATTGGCCACAATAATTATTTATCTTCGAGATAGTTATAAACTAATTCCATTTTGTACCTCCAGTTTAACGACTTCTGGTGCACTTTAGTGCCTTACTTTCCTCCACTTAGGAAGTTTTTCTCGGGATTTCTCGTGTTTTCTCGAACACTAAGCCGCCCCTCCTTGAATATCGTTAAGAAGATGGTAATTCAACTTAGGGACTGAACGTGTTTGAAGGAAAAGTCCAGTTGGGTAAACGAGGATTTGAGCGCCACGCAATACGACCACGTGCTCGTCTTCTATACAAGCGCTATCCTGCTTGATTGTTGTATGTATACACCAGGCTATAAAATGTCGTAATTACGAGCCAGACGACGAAGGCGGAGAGAGAAAATCTGTCCGAGAGCGGAGTTTTATTTCCCGCCAAAATGCTGTTCATCGGGCTCGCATGGCGTAACACAAGACGGTGAGACGGGGATGAAGAACGAGGGGAGATGGAGAAAAGAGGACAAGAGCGTATAAGAGTCGAGGATTCAATCTGGTTCTGTGTTTTTTGTGAATGGAACATTTGGGATGGTAATTGAGGTGCGAAAGGAGATGATGACAAAAGTGGAGGAGGTGTTTGGGACGGTGCATGTTGGAGACCGTTAACGAGATTTCAGCCCCGTTGTCGTGTAATTGTCTCCTCAAGAAACCGGTATTGTTGGATAAGGTTCCCGGAAAGCCGGGTGGAGAGAGCCGAAGCAGAGGGTGTTCTGTTCTTTGATAGTCTTGATCCCATTGAAAACTTGGTCGAGAAAGAGAGCAGAGTCAAGAGGGCATTCATGAGATGTTTGACCTGCCTTTTCCAAGCTTTGAGACAGAGTGAAGAAATTGAATTATGAAGGTCAATGTCATACTGGCAAGGACTAAAAATAATAAATCAAATAGGTAGAAAATTTATGGGTAAGGGTTCACCAGAGTCTATTTCTGGATTCACTGATTTATTCAAGAATGTAAATCATGAATGTAAATCAAGATTTTTTCTTGACATTATTGACTTGCTTAGCTTAGCTTTAATGCATGGGAGACTCCTTCCCGAAACGAATGCGTAGTTACCAAGAAAAACTTGCATCGAAGGTGATATTTTTTGTGTGTTTTTATATCTCGATTTCAATCTAGACTCTCTAGAGTACACGATGAACATTTAACAATAGGCAAAGGAACGTGGGCTTGGTAAAACGCGACTGAATGAAGGTCATCCCTAAGTGAAATAAATAGACTTCTATTGGACATTTAAGAGAAAAGGGGACAGGGGTGCGAAGCCCCTCCCCCAGTCCCCATCCCCATCTCTTCGCCCGTCTCCTCTACATCACACCCGTGTCCTGAGGGGAGGTACACGCTGTGTGTTCGGCGTGTCGAGTGTTGTTAGCGCAGCCTCAAGAGCCTAACACTGTTTGTAGTTCATGTTAAAAATACAATGGCGAACCCTCATGCGCTGGGGAGCAATTCAAGAGGTTGTCCGCGATTTAGGTCAGATGAATAAGAACATTTCGAGTCTATTTCTCCCCAGTGTACGTGCAGAACACATCTGCTAGCCGACATTTTAAAATTATGTTGTAGGGACTAGGAGAAGAGGCAGTAGTGTAACTGGGGAGGGGGGGCTGGGGACGAGATGAACCCAATGGAATTGGGCGAAAACAAGAATAAATAAATAAAGTGTGGGAAAGATAAGGTGTATGGGGAAGAAAACAAGAAAATAAGACCACACGACCCCTTCCAATCCTATGCCCTGACTCGGTGGCCTTGGATTTCATCTACCCCACTGATACCAGTGCCCCCCCCCCCACCCCCTCCATGAATGGACCTATGGTACGTCTCTGAGGAGAGGGATGTGTTATCATCTCTAATACTTATCCCCATTGTAATAGTCACGTGACTACTAGAATACTGTGAACTTCTATTTGAACCGAACAGTTGCCATAAGAGAAACATGGTGAAAATGTGGCATTTTGAACATAGACATGTAAGGGAATTGCTATGAAAATAAATAACATCATATTTTCCAAATAATTTGAAATGATCCATTTGAAATTCTAGTTTAAATAACCCCCTCACACAACGTTACTACGGGAAGAAAGTCAGCCATAAAATTACTAGATATTTTAAAAAGAAAATATCCAACTGCTCCCATAATTCCGTCAAAGCTGTTGATTTCTCTTATTTATTCCAATGATTAAAACAAGACTCTAGCCTTGGGGCGAAGTGAAGTTGAATTATCCGTATGCGCGGTCAGACACAGATGTCAGTGCCGCGGTAATTGCGGTAATTATAATTTCTAATTTTCGACCGCTTATCCTATTCGATTGTAAATAGACCCTTGCTTAATTCTCGATCTTGGTGTAATCCAAAACCGGATTTCATCTTGTTCTGGATGATGAACCGAGTTGTCCGTAGTCTCTAAAATGAAACCCGGGAGATACCTAAGTTTTTTCTTAATATCTGTAATGTCATATCTCACAAAAATCACATGATAAAAAAAGTTTAAAGATATGATTTACAAAAACCATGAATAATACAGATGTGTCTAGTACTATATAAGACCTGTAGCACAGGAAGAGAACCGCAACATTTAAAACAAAATAAAAATAAATATCTACGCATATAATTTTCAAATTATAGTTTATTACATAATTATATTATATACATTATTTATGGAGTCAATGGTCTTTTTCATTTAATCAATTCATTCACTGTTACATCAAAATTCCATGGCGTCGTTAAGAAATGTAACGAAAGCAGATGGCTCTACCGAGCAAAATAGAGAATAATTGTAATTTCGGTCATCATGACTTCGTGTTTGTTGTCTATTTTAAACCATTCCTTTTTGAGTATCGAATTTGAAATTTAACAAAGACATACGCCTGATATTGATAACAGTTAGACATTGCGGAGATGTAAAGAGGTCTGCACATGTAGGCTACTAGAAAAGATTTCATTCCTAGGCTCTCTTTACAAAAGACGATTGGCGATCATGTTTGGATCTAAAATGATTCTCTCGAAATTCTATTACGTAGTGATGAAAACCTGAGCGTCGACGAACGATTGTAAAGGAGAATGTGGATATCGATTACAAAGAAGCAGACGACATTGCTAAATAATAAATTAATGTAGCATTTTCCTCATCTTATTCCTTGTATATAGTTATAAATCCCATCTTCAGATGTATTAACTGAATTTTACACAGTTACTTTAGTGAATAAATCAGTATTTCATTGACTTCTTGAAGATCCTTTTCTGGATACTAAAGTCATTTCGGCATGTTCCCTTTCGTTCATTAATTTTCCATAGATGAAGTATCGAGTACAATTCTGGATAATCGCTTTGATCTTTCCCGCCTTCATTAATTCTGATGTCGGCTATATATATATGAGGGAATTAGAAAAATCAACCTTTCCTTCTGTATAATTTATATGTATATATAAAATTGATGCAGATATAAAATTATTATAAAAAAGGAAATCATTGCTATAGTATGGAGCTTTTTCTAGAGCATGATTACAAATGTAAACGACGACTTTCGACAAGTGATCTCTCTAATCCTCAGACTCCTGCTCATTTTGGTTATGATCGGTGAAATCAATTTTCATATTTCATATTTTTATATTCATGGATCAGTTACATTATTCTGGATAATAGATACTCAATCAATGGTTAGATTTGATACATATATAAACCTATATATCGCTATCGGCGATTCATTTGCTATGCAGCAAGCAATGCACTGCCTTCGAACGTAGAGTATTTCTTGGTCGAGCGGTCGCAGCCCCCCTTTCTTTTAAAGGGCCAGAAAAATAATCAATATTACTTGCAGTTTTTGTACGGCACTGTAAGTTACCTAATCATAATTCCGGAAAGACTCCGTCTCTTTATACATGAATCCTTCATACGCCACAGTCTTAAACTCTTATTCAGTTGGGAAAGTTAAATCCTCCACCACTACACATCCGGGGGCATTTCATCAGGTGTCTCGTCGGTGATTTTTACTAACAAATTTGCTCTCAGTCAATCAGATGCAAGGATTTCAGTAGCTTATAACAGTTATTGCAACTTGTCATTGATGACAAGTTTTATGAAACAGGGCCCAGATTGGAAACCCTTGGTTTGCTTAAGCATTACATGGTTTGTAAGTCATGCCCCCGTCACACCGCTAAACAGGCTCCACACCACGCGCTAATCGAAAAAATCTTGGTTATTGGGGGTATGTAAGTTTTTGCTCCGGTCTATTGTCGGTCTGGTATAGGTGTGACTGGGCAATGAGGGAAGAGTCGTTGTGTGGGAAGGGGGGTTGTCTGGCAGACGGAGTGTAAAGATGTCATCGGGATGATGCCCGAATCGAAACTAGATTGTCAGTGCTTTTACTCCAGTGACGCGTACGGACCAAGACACGACTGACTGCACAACAACACTTTCCTCATCCACTCAAGTTGAAAAAGACACCACGATTAGGGGAGAGAAGAAATCTGATCAACCGCTATGCGAAATGCGAGAGATGAGACCCACCCCTTCCCCAAGTAAGAGAGCAATAAATATGAAATGACTTTTTTTTCATTTGGGAGATGTGCACCATACATGTCATTTCTGTAACAAAGGGCCAGACAAAAATGATCTTAAAATCCTTTTCCGAGAGCAAAAATAAAAGATAAAGATATCTTTGCGCCAACTGAAGGTTGTTAACTACTCATAATACATCTTCATCTTTACGAGTGCATTCCCTGTTCTACAAACAAATAGGAATGTTACATTATGGCTGAACCCTAATCAGTCGCTTTCATTGCGTGACAACTGTAGAACCATCCCCGCGTACGTGTTATCCAGAGAGGTGTAGAGACAATCAATACCTAGACTACTCTTAAGAGAACATTCCCAAGAGTTTGGTTAGCTTCGTCGAGTCTACATACCTACAGGACTTTTGCCAAACCGTTCCTATGATTCACTCAAGACGAAATCACTTTGTTCTAGCCGACACGGAAGCGAGGAGGGACAGAAACTGAGGAAATATGAAGTGGAGATGGGGGGGGGGGGGGGTTAAATCTTTGTAGATGCACGGCTGCTTTGGAAGGATATGACGATGATATCACCGTAAGGGATCGCATGATGAGATCGGGACTGCATCCGTGTTTTTGCGCCTTCTAGGCGGGTGGAGCAGAGGGAATTACAAGTGAAGCGCGTAATGTCACTAAACGTTTCCTCAGGGTCCTTGTTTCCCGGTCAAGTTTACCTCGATCTGCCTTCTGTCTTTTGAGAGGCGGTTAATTACATATTCGAGAGGAGGGCGCGGGGAGGTGACACGAGGTTTAATTCCATTTGACTACTGCTCCAACCCATAAAACAGTTGTTGTTCCATTCGAATACATACGAGCAAATTACTTGTATAGATTTATCCCACTCCTGACATTTGTAATTCAGAAAGGGGAAGGACCACCTTCCCTTAACATAAATCAACCCAACTATACCTAACGATGAAGCCATTATACCGTAGAGCATTTAAAACAATCTATTTGTTTATCATGGTATTAGATATATAATATGATGTGACTGTATGTAATTGATTAAATTTAGTTCATTAAATTCAAAGAATAAGAATGGTTTATTCTGTTTATATAAAAAGGTAAAATTGTAATTATGATTATTCTATGAAGAATATCCCTAGGCGCTAGATAATCCGTTGTTATTCAGTGTTTTCATAAGTCCGCGCAACTTTTCAAACTAAACATTCCCAAAACAATATAGTCGAATCAAAGGAGACTCTACATTTATCCTTGTTGAAACATCTTCAAAGATGCCATACAGAAATTAGTTATATTTTGGTCTTCCGTTTTACGATGGCTTGTGCTGCAGAATTATACACGTGTGTCTTCTATTCATGTGATCATAATAGTTATTTTCCTAACACCTCATTTGCCACACTTAACGAGCTATGGAGAATTCTATTTGAACGGCCGACTATCTCTTTAGGCCTGTCTTTATTAATTACTCCCGAGGGTGGAAACAGACGGTAGAAAGAAAAGAAGAGCATAATTACTGATTAGCCCCTTAATTAACCCGTTAAATACTGTTCTAAATGAATCAGGTAGTGCTCTTGAAACAAAAGATCTGCCGACAAAGTGGGTATGGAGAAATCAATGTTACCTTACCGACTGAAGCTTGGGTCGAGGATAGTCAATGCTAAATGATTTGTTTTTATCGATACATTCTGGACATGGTTATAATTTTATTTCGCCATCCGAGCAACGCGTATGGTCACTCGCTATTTTTGTGAAACCCTGGATAAATGAGGGACGTCGAGATTGGTAAAATGGAATGGGGTTAGGGAAGGATTTAAAGCTATATCTATGTCCTTTACGTGAATTAGGCCATGTCTATTAGTGTGGCTTAGCTGTGCGAGATGTTCCGCTATGTTTACATCTAACAAAGATAGCCAAGATAAGGGACGAATAAACCAAACATTGTTTTTTTTTCTGTGAGAACATATTTTCAAGAGTCAAAAGACTTCTTTCACATCTTGATACTAAACATGGGATATCATTAAAGTTCATTGGTTTAGCTTTTCCATAACCAGATAACACTGCGAATGCAAAGCCTGTTCACCTCGAGGCACAAAATATAAGGTGATTGCTGCAATAACCTTGTACTATATTATATAACAGTGTAACGTTGAAACAGTGGTAAGAATAATCCTAATCACTGGTGATCCTAATTATACATATAATTTCAGCATTGATAATACTGTGAGGTTCAACGAAGCGAAATTATATGGGTATACGGTGAAGTTCATTGTTCGCGTCCGTTTGTGCTTTTGTGTAGTAATAAAGGCAACAATCAAGTATGTATCGAGACAAGTCATTTACCGTAAATTTAACATTTAAACTCCCTTCTCTTATAAACCCCAACTCATCTCTAGGGTTTGTACTGCGTGTGCATTTGGTCGGCACTGAATGGGCTTAATGGTTCCTATGAAATCTACCAATGGCTTTTGTTCGTACCGCGATCGCCAGAGACCATCCTCGATTGCGTATGCAGAGGGAGAGATCGATGGAATTAGCGCAAGACTCAAAGATGACGTGTTTTACGGACCCCGTCCAAATATCGATGAAAAATATGCTTTGATTTTTCACCCTGATTAGAGCTGCTCAATGTATGCATGCCTGCACAAGGCTTAGTTAACATCGGCCAAATGATGTTATGCAGTACAATGGTGCTGTGCGTGGGGTACCTCGACATAATTTAGGCTCTGTTTAGCTTAATGATTGGAGAGTTGTATCAAAACATAAACGAAATGAAAATACGTAAAGAAAGAAATGAGAAGGAGACCAATGAAGCGAGAGCGGAGGTGGTTCAAAGGGAGCTTTCAAAATTGGTAGCTTTCAGAAATGAATTCATCATGAAGTAAATTATGGATGGCCTAAATATAGACGTAATTCCCTCTTTTCTACATGTTTAGGGAAAAAAATTACTCTATAGATATTCTCTTTCATCTTAATGTACAACGAAAAATGGGTTTGTTGAGATTAATATATCAATATTTTTGATCGAAGAATAATCGCTATATGGTGGAAAAATTGTCATGTCATCTGGCAAAACGTAGACGCTGATAAGCTGAGAAGATTTACCAGATTCATCTCCCTAGACAAACATGTATTTTGGGTCGGAAATGTCACCTAAATTAATCCTGCGTTTCAATTTCCTTCGTTCACGAGATCTCCATCTTTCTTTCTTTTTAATAAGACGCATCACCGCATCACTTAAAATGACTGATTGGTAGTGATGTGTATTAGCTTACCAAGGATTCCCCCAAATATGACCACTTTTATTGGCGCGAAATTGCGAGCAATTTGTTCGGTTGCATGCATGCGCTTGACTGTCTGCGTAGCTGTCAATGTGTCATATAACACGGGTTGAATGTGATATTAAGCGGTCTTATCGCTTTCTCATTAGGCAGGTCAAATTGGAGGGGATACTCTATTACGACGACTCACACACACACACTCTCTCCCTCTATCTTTTTTTTATTCTCTCTTTTGGCGAAACGCAAATGTTTGTTCGCGTTTCAACATCATCAAATAACTAGACCGTGGAAATTGCCAGGCCAGGATGTGGGGTAAATATTCCAGTTATTATAAAGTGCGAAAGACATGATGATGGAGATACGCCACGTGAGACATAGGTTGAAGATTAAACGATGTATTGCTATAAAATTGCAATCATTTACCTTTCACTTTAACTATAAAGCGATATGATATTCTTCCATCCGTCAAGAACGATTTCAAATTCCTCTTACCCTTCATCGAAAAAAGTGCATTTTCACGTAATAAATACGAATACATTTATGTCATCTATTCTGCAAGAGGTATTTTCAATAAAATACTGGTCATGGGAGAGAGGGCCATCGAATGTTGTAACATGTCAATAACAATTACTCAGCATCAATGAACATAACCATCAGAACATTTTCCACTCATTTCCACCCCAGTATCAGAAAACCATCCCTACTCAAGACACCACCATTCGTACCAACAATAAGTACACTATTATAATACTACTGCTACTACTACTACATGTACTACTACTACTACTACTACTACTATTACTACAACTACTCAACATGTAGAACTATATCATGTACCAGTATATTGCCTTTTTATTCCTTTCCATTTCCTTGCTTTATTTTTTTGTTGGTCATTTGCTTGATACCATTTCTGTATTTCACGAAATATTTCTCTCTTCTTCCCTTATTCAACCCACGTAAATCTTTTACCAAAGCTTCTGATTTCATTTCAAATTACATGTGACAGTATCATCAGTGCAAAGTTACCTAAACAAAAACGGAGATGGAATATCAATAACCTCTAGGACCTCGACAATATTTTTTTTTTAAAGAAGACATGTTTAGAAATATTACCTTCGAGGCCTGCTGTTCGGCAATCTGCTTCATCAGCACACTCTTCTTCTTGTCCTTACACCGTTTGTTCTGGAACCAGACGCGGATAACACGAGGGCTCAGTTGCGTCATCTCTACCAGCTGTTCTTTCATGAGCGCGTCAGGACGCGGATTGGCCGCGTAGCACGTCCGTAGCGTGTGGAGTTGTTTCTCGTTTAGCACTGTGCGGACGCGCGTAGGCTTCTCTTGCTTGTGGACGTGGGACCGAACAGAAGAAGTCCGGTTGGGCATAGGCTCAGCACGGGTTGCTAATGAGGAAAGAAGAGAATATGAGGGGGAAAAGAAGACAAATGAAAATAAAATGTACTCCTATACCATTAAGGTTTTGTGTTTGTCATTATCAATAATGTTGATGTTTTAGGGTGTATTGTGGTGTTTACAGAACTTCAGTCATTCTTTTTTGAAATTCAACAGAATGCTTCACAGGTTAGGGACTCAGTCTAAAACTTGCAGGTTCCGGAAAGATACAGGAACTAACTTTACACGGT
Organism: Heliocidaris erythrogramma; assembly: GCA_025617745.1. Lineage (NCBI taxonomy): Eukaryota > Metazoa > Echinodermata > Echinoidea > Camarodonta > Echinometridae > Heliocidaris > Heliocidaris erythrogramma. The sequence goes on along the minus strand of CM046860.1, from coordinate 14,438,371 downwards.
AGACGATACCATGCAATACTTTACACGACTCAGGTCTGTATTCAATTCCAACGAGAAACCGCTTTTCTGCGGTTTCATCAAGTTCATTTCTTTCAATAAGGGATCAGCGTCTCGTCCAAGATGGTCGCGAATGATGCCCGTCCGTGTATTCATTACATCTCATACCTTCATCAACCATTTATTGACCATAACGAGCCGGTATAGATTTTTATCACTTCCTCAACAAGTATTTGACGTGTAACTAATAACAGCATCTCCCTGGTGATGCCATTTGGCCGGTCACTTTTGTTCTACTCGTCAATCAGCTTGTAATGAAATGTTTATTGACTGTTGTATTGAGTCAGTCCTGCCCCTTCAGTTTTCTTCTTTCTGATGACATGTCTTATTGGACTTCTTTTTCGCGCCGTACCAATTGAATGGCGCCTTCTTACGCCTGCAGGAACAACGTATATACGAGTATATGAGCAACATGGACATGCTTCGTCTTGTAACTCTTCAAAGACAGCGTAACGGGTCAACAACCTATGAACGAGTCGTTTGGGGTTTCTGTTGAATAACAAGTACAGTTTGCATTTGCATCTTACACGTCCTTTAAGGCTGTTGTGGAATATGTTAACATGTAAGTACATCTTCTAATCTGTTGTTACCATTATTCAAAAGGAGTCCTTTGATACGTGTGAAATACTCGATCTAGAAAGTCCAGAATTTGAGACGTAACCGAAATTGCTTTAAAGGGAAAGCAAACCCTGTTTATGACGTATCTTAGACTGTTTCACATGAAAACATTTTCAAACTAGAAGTATGACGCAATGGTGATTATTCAAGAACGAACATGGCTGTACAGGAGTATCAAGTTGAAGGATGATCTTCGATCATAGGTCTGCTGAAGCAGTTGACTTATCTTGCTTTATATTGGGCTTTACAATAGTGCATTTTATCTTGGGGACTGAATACCGTTCACAATTTCACTTGCTAAATGGTTTCCTTTTCTCCTTTGCCCTTTTGCGTAGGTTGAGCTGAACGATTTGAATAACGATTGAAATCATTTCGTTTCATACTTGTTTATCATGTTTATGGTACATGTCATGGTTTTTCTGCTCTTCCGTTGATTGGCAGAATGAAAGCAAAATCTACAAAATGATTGCTGGTCTCCTGTTTGAAAACCAACGAGCATGAACCCCTGACATATCTCAGGACTAATTCTGCCAACTCTATTCGGCATAATCTAATTTCTCCACTAAATCAACTCAAAATTGGATCCGACTTTGTCGTCAATGAAAACAACATTACATCCTGATGATTACGAACTTCAAATACGGTCTGCCTTCATTCTCACAAACGATACGTCATCAATAGGGTATTTGAGAGAAAAAAGAGGAAAAGAAAGAGATAGATGAAGAGATGGGAAAATATAGAATGAGAGGAGACGAAATAGCGAGGGGAGATGGAGCAAGACTGCCCTACTTCAAAATAAATCTCGAATTCATGAAAATCTCGGTACGGAGAGTGCATATTGCATACTTCCATAATCGTCCACTTATGAAATTCATTCAGTATTTTCATAAATCTATGTATCAACTATTGTACCTGATTTAGACCATGATTGTATGTTTATTGATCGAGAGTTCTTTCGACCTCACCAACATAGTCACCTGACCTAGATAAAATTAACAATCACGTGACCTCTCAATGAAACCGTTTTTCATGATAAGATTTTTTCAATGGAGTCTCAAGGCTTGATGGATCAATGGTGAATTTTTTCCCGTTTATTTAGAATTCAATACACGTTCATTCTTGACTTACCGACTGTGGGCAATAAGTCAGTCTTTCAATATCTTTCGATTTTACTTATAGTTAACATCCAGGATTTTCAAACTTGTACGATTTGCCATATGTTCTACATACATTTACACTACATTTTAAGCAATTTAAATAATCTCTTAGAAATTGTGAATCAGATTGTATTTAATGTACCGGTATGCAAGATTTTCAATCACGAAAATAATTGGCATTGAAAATATGTAGAAGAGAAATCCCTACGCTGTACTTTTTTCTATTTTATTCATGTATAGTATTTAACTCCTCTTCTTGACCTTTAAAAAAAAATATCAGTATCCTCGTTTTTACGTTCCACATTTTCCTTAACTTGACATTCATTTTTAAAATTTCTGTATCAACTACAATAACATGTGTGTGTGTGTGTGTGTGTGAGAGAGAGAGAGAGGGGGTGTGTGCGCGTGTGGGGGGGTGTGTGTTATGTGTATATATATATATATATATATATATATATATATATATATATATATATATATATGTGTGTGTGTGTGAGTGTGGGCGTGTGTGTGTGTGTGAGTTGTGAGGTCAGCTATACAGACAGAATCCACAGAATAATCATACATGAAAGTAAGTTCACATCATTCAGGCCGGAAACATATCAATATGCTATTGAATTTTGGTTGCCAAGAACGCAACGGGGGGAAATGGTGACTGTATCCTGAATGGCTATACAAATGTAAAGCGATTGTGGATATATTCAATTGATGCTTGAAAAATTTTCTACAAGCTGTTAAGGGGAAGCTAAAATATGTATTGCAATATTTAGAATTTCTGTCTATTGCACGAAAGATACATATTGTTTGAAACGCTGAAATGGGGACTCTAATGTAATATTACATACCATTTTAATGGTAGTATTAGTATGTTAAATTATTAGCGACGGTTGTGGTGGTGGTAATGGTGGTGGTGGTGGTAGCAGTAGTAGTAGTAGTAGTAGTAGAAGAAGTGTAGAACAGTATATTGGTAATAATAATTAATCATAGGGGGAATAATTTGAATTATCTTTCATTAGTAGTAATAACTTTTATACCCTGCAGTGATATTTGAACTATATTACATACTATATTGAAGAAAAAAATCCAAATATATTTCTTTCATAAGGAAAAAAATCCGTAGTTGATACGTTTTCCTTTGATCAGTCTGCTGTATAGGCTTGACACAACAGTGGGGTGATTAGAAGGCGGGAAATAAGCAACAGGTTTTCACAATAAAGCCATCAATTTTACAACAGGCTGCGCAAAGTACTTTCACACGAAAACGAAGCGACAATTTTCCCCGGACTATTCCCCAAGCAGTTACGTGCTACATAGCCCGAGCCCTGGCTCTTTCGCGGTTGGCAAGTAGAGCGCGAAGTGAAGCTACTTATTATCGCCAGTCTCATCTTTGCAAAGCGCAGTTCTGCATCATTGCACACGGTATATCATAATTCATACACACATCGTAAACAAGTGGTGTACACGCCTGAGACCTGGACAGAAAAGAAAGAGGCGGAAGATGAGATCATAATCATATCTGAAGCTAGCAGAAAGATATCCACGAAGCGCAATATAGAGTTGCCGATTGCTGCGTGATCGATGAACAATGGTATGTCGGATCAGCAATCATGACAATTGTGTTTGTGTGTGTGAACAAACTGTGATCAAAGATTCAAGTTAAACACGTCTTATGAAGACATGACAGTATATTTACCATTTATTGCTTTCAGTAAGGTTTTGAAAGAGATAATAAATTATTGATGTTCATTATTCCAACGAATCGTCTTTTCCTCTCTAATGTAATGAGTATTTGAATTTGTAACTCCTGTACAAGATTCAACTCTCCTTTCCAGAGGAATTGTAGATATGAATATTTGTGAATCGAGTTTGAACCTGATAATAGAAGGATATGATACGCGTTCTGTTTCTTGTGCGATCTGAATAAAACATCATTTGCTGGGCCAGCCAAGAAACTAGAAACGGTGTTTGTCTAAAAGTCTTATTTACGCAAACAAAACACGATTAGCAAAATTTAACTTCATGGTTGTGTATTGCCGGTAGCTTTGGCATGACGCGTCGCGCCTCCCGGCCCGTAAGCGGGTAGACAAGAAGCCCCGTCTGAAATGAGTACATGAATCTTTAATGACCCCATAAGCACTAGATTTCACGGATCGCGCTGGTAGAATTAATTGGAAAATTTCAAGCTGAAAAATGATTTCACGCCTTCCTGCGCGCGTGCTCATCTCTCCTTACGTGAGGGCTGATGGGAGAGGGGAGATGGATGGATGGATAGACGAGGAACAAGATGAAACACTGGCAACAATAATGACTATTGAGAGATGGAACGTGGTGATAAGAGATGTTTGACTAGATACGAAAGGGTTCTCGGCGTAGAACATCCAATATGCAAATAAATATTTCATACTTTTGTGAGTCGGCGTATCTTATGCAAAAGATGAAAAGAGAACGTGTGAAAGATCTACTGTAAACATTATGGAAATCAACGTATACTGTAATATCCATCTTGTGTACAAGCGTCAAAATGCAAAAAATGTAAGAAACTTGAAAATGATAGGAACTAAGTGAGAGGTGGGAAAGTTAACACGATGTTATCATATAGAGTCAGATAGTAAGGGAACGTCTGATGGGGAGAGGATGAGAAGGATAACGAAACAAGAGAGAACGTGGTTTCGGGGAAAAAGAGAGATAAATTATAGGTTTGAACACTCGTGTGTGTTTGAGAAAGATACATGAGCTGTGGAAATGGCGGGAAAATTTATGATTGAGCTGTGCTCACGTAAACCGTGATGCTCCCGGTGGGACAGTGGAGGATAAAAGCTCACTTTGCAATGTTTACGTTAGATTTAATTTGGTTTGTTGTATATGCATTAAGGTAGCGAGGAAAACCGCCCCTTCGTTTACGGGCAGATGTGAAGCATGTGATGGGAGCTAATCGCGGTGAGCTTCATAGATGGATGGATGATGGCGGTGGTGGCGATGGTGAAAGAGAGCAAGAGAGAGAGAGAGAGACACCATAGAGCGATGAGAGGGAGGAGGAGGGAGAGCGATAGGGTAGAAAATAGATAAACATAATTATATTTACAGAAAGAGAGAGAGAGAGGGGGAAAAAACAGAGGGAGATAAACAGAGGAAGAGGCAGACATATAGATGTGATAAAGATATAAAGAGATAAAGAGATAAATAGACAGTGAAAGATATAACAACAATATTTTTAAAGAGATGCTGAGAGATAAAGAGAGTGATAGAGTTAGATAGAAAGGGTGAAGGAGGGAGAGAGAGGGGGGATGTTGATGGCGCCGAAACAGGAAAGCGATAGTCATACTATCTAATGAAGATGACGACAGAGTGGTATCGGTGATGTCGGTTGAAAATTTTAAAAAAAAAATGGGTGTAACGAAAGTAAATAAATGAAAAGAGAAGAACGTTTAATAATTCAAAGGCAGCAAAGGAACTAGTAAAAAATATATTATTGCATCATAGGGACAATTCATCAAAATGCTTGTTTTGACAACAGAACAATATAGGTACCAGAATTAAGATATACTTAAAAAGACGATAAAAAACATTGTAAAGAAATGGAGGGTGTGGGCTTTGTTATACTTGTTTGCTGAGACATGCTGATTCTCTTTTAAATAAAAGGCTTTCAAATGATAGTGATGATGTTTAATACTATAGCATCACCATGCAAGTGCTTAAAGGACAATTAACCCCACGTGATATTCTAGATGCACCTATTGTCTGCTACGTCTTTCCATGGAGGCTGCCATTTTGTGCATGACACGGATCATTAGGTACCATATGCATTGATAATAGCCTACCTTTACAACAGATACGTCGCTTTGTTCTGATTGTATTACGATTGTTATTGGCCATGGGCCTAGATAATTGACGACCCATGAGTTCTAATAGCCATCCTGTAAAGCAGATTCCTCGCTTTGTTTTGGTATTGTTACGATTGTCTCCGTCCTTGACGTCAATTCTCCGTCCTTGACGTATATTTTTTATGAAGTATATTTTTTATGAACAAATTAAGACCTTTTAAAAAATATATAAAACTAAACTTACATTTCAGAATATGTGACTTTATCTAATATATATTTGTCCTCTAAAAATCAATTACAAGTTAACGATGAAGGAAATTTTACTTGGATGAAAAATATGTTCGTGTACACATAAAGTAATGGCAGCCCCCTTATTATTGCTAGCAGACGATAACTTGGCTGGAAAATAGTGATTTATATCTATATCCTGTGTTTTTACATGAAATTGCATGTATCAAATAAGAGGCATATACTACACCATTCAAAATAAGCTAATTCATACGCTGAGGTTAATTTCCCTTTAATGTAGTATTGTGTTGATAGAAAAAATTAATGTTAGAGACTGTGTTACAGTACGCTATGCATGTTAATAGACTGTATAGAGATAAGGCGTCGATTGTAGATTTTTTAACCACAATGCAAATTTTGATGCCTTATCCTTAGAGGAGTTTCCGAATTGTTTAATTACTAGGTTCAATGCTCTATTTGACAAGGTACATACCGAAATTTCATAACGATTTCTGCACATTGTGTAGCGGGGGGGGGGGGGGGATTCTAAATTTGAGGAAGACAAGGTGAGTCTTCTTTTCTCGCGTCACTTGAAACTGAAATAACGCACAGATCCGTAGTGACAGTTACAAATGGATGCGAGAAATACCGCGTGAAAATTGTCGTCTTGATTCTGTTTCAGCAATTTGGTCGGGCGATTGGACACTTCGGCCGTAATTGATCGTCTATGTACATAAACTGATGGGAATTTTATACACACATACAAATGCTTCATTGAGGAACCAACATGGTAATGATTGAGGGGAAAATGCTTAAGAAATATTCCTGGCTGGGGATTTTTTTTTCTTCACCTTGTCAGATAATCAATACTTGTTGAGTACACCACCATTATCATGTGCTTTGCAGACAGACATTTCCCGTTTTTTAATGTAAAAATCTCCAACGTGTATATACTTAGTTCACCTGTCCACCCCATTATGGTGCATGTTTTGTTAGCCATGCTTGTATGCGCCAAAGATCGATTGATGCCTCCAATACTAACAAACATTACAGTAACATGTAAAATTATTCATTAAGTCTGTAACCGTTTTGGGAATTCAGTCATTCCAGAGGGCCTTTCAAAAATACTGTATGTTATTGTTTGCTTAATAATGTACTTCAGTCGGGAAAAAAAACCGTTGGACACTTTATTACCAGGGACCAGGTACGTATAAGGCCTACCTTTTAACGTCGAATACGCCATGACGCGAATCGTCAGCTATAAGCAGAAAGGAGTGAGGGGGGGGGGGGCAATTTGCAACACAAGGACATTGACTCTTCCGAAGTATGACAAATTCACAATTGATGAAGATCGTCTGAAAAGCAAGTAAGTGCATTGAATGTCGAGGTATGCAATCGTAATATTAGAGCCCATTCGCGCCATTGATACGCGGAAAGAAATATAGGATAAATGCGTTCATTCATTTGGACAAAAATCACCGATTCTGTAATCATCCTCGAGTTTCCGCGGAAGGAAAGTGATATGGTATCCGCGAAGATGCAAAAGGAAAGAAAGAGAAATCAATGAAAGATGTGATAGTGAAGACGGTCTCATCCCCCGAAGGCAGATATCTACGAGGTGTACGATATAATTTTGAAAAGATATTAACGCAGTGGGAATGATTTCACTTATGAGCTCGCGTATTTGGACTGAAAGTGAAGCAGTCTGCTCGTTTAAGCTGGATTTTTTCCTTCCAATTTCAGTCTAGTTTTTTTGTAAGCCGTTTGAATGGTAACAATGCGCGGCAGCCGTTCAACTCGCGTTCGATGAAATCAATCTGTGCATGTTGTACGCAGCAAGATACAGTCGCTCGCCCGTTCATGAACACAGCGGCTCGACGAGGTAACACTACGCCGAAAATGCCGGCCGCAAGGTCTGAGTATAAGAGCCCCCAGGTGGCAGCGGGACTATGAAATGTCGCTTGAATGAAACCGACGATTATTATGTCTCGATTTGTTGTGTTGTCTGGGTGTCGAGTCATACTTTCCAAACGACCCACTCTCATGTCAATCATAGAATAAAATCGTTCTTTAAGAGCGAGAGTATGAGAGAACGGGAAAGAGGAGTGTGTGTGTGTGTGTGTGAGAGAGAGAGAGGGGGGGGGGGGTGGGAATGGGAGAGGTCCTTTAGTTGTAATGTCTTCCATTGCAAGTTACGCGCGTTTATGTACCTATAGTCGACAATGTGTATGTATACCCTTTATTTTAATACAACTACATGATCATTTCCTTGGAAATCAGTGTGTAATATCATGGACCTACTACACGTAGTAGGTCCATGGTAATATGTAAACCTAGTCATGAGATGAGAAATCGGACCTGCGTAGGGAGCAAACCTTGGACTAATTGACAAATATTCCTCTAGCTATAATAGAGCATCAGCTGTCTGTCACGATATCTTCCTTTTCTTTTTTTCCTTTGTTCATTTATTGTACATTCATTTATTCCAAGTGCGATGTGCTTTAGCGACATAGCTACATATATGTGGGCAAAGACGGACAGAAGATTATAGATAAATAAGAGGACGGATTCGGAAAGAAACACACTTCCTCTCTACACTTCCTCTCGCTATCAGAGTCATGCTCACTGACGACCGAGGTTGTAGGCTACTCCACAATCGGTCGACCACAGCCCTGCCCCAAGCCAAATCGTCAAGGAGCCCGCACCCGGTGTCGTCCACGCAAGCAAGGAAGAAGATGAGAGCATAGACCCTATGGTAAAAGTATGACTAAACTAGAATAAGGGTATACGAAGAAGGGAGGAAGGAAGAGGAAAAAAATAGGGGAGCCCTAATTTGGTTGTTGTCACTGATTCAGGAGGACTTGGGAAACGTCACTACTCGACGAATCTCTCGATTCATTCAAGTGAAGCATGCATACCCACAGGGCGCCCAACTCGATTTTGTAATAACATCTCTCTACCATTTCTATCCACTGTACACGGCATGGAGGAGTAGCCAGGGAGGTACTCAATGACGATTTTAAAGGCCCTAATCGACCGATTACTGCGGTGAAATTTCGATCGAATCGGATGTTGAATACCCAGCATGCAAGCCATATCCCTCTGTTGAAATTAGTTATGTGGTTTATATGGTTTTTATTATATAAACGTATACAAATACCAGGACAAAGATGCAAAAAGAGTTACATTACTGATAGCGTATATCCTGTATAAATATATTTGACTAAATAAAATAAATAAATAAATAAACCATTCCCATTTTTACTCAGTCAATTTACACAAGTCATGTACTCGGTATTACTATCCTTTTGGTACATGACCTATATACGTTTGCTCTACATGATGAAGCTACAAACCAACCCTCATGGTTACATCGACATTTGGAGTATAATTTGGCGTTTAATGCCAATGTAAATACGAGATGGCAGAAATATGCACATCACGACTTCACTAGGCTTTGTAAATTCAATCTTTTACGTTCGTTTTCTAAGGGGCATGTTAAGCAGGAATAGAAAGCGGGAAATTAGAAGAAGAGACACAAAAAGGAGAGAGGATGTGAGAAAGATTGAGTGTTCTCATAGTTTTGTTTTTAATGTATTTGAATGAATCATTATCTTCATTTGGAGTGAAAAAGTGAACATGAGAATCATATTACACATTGCCCTTTTTTTTGGGGGGGGGGTGCCACCTTATCATTATTTCCTATTGAACATAAGGATTTGACCCTTTATAAATTACAAAATTGTGTTCAGGTGCTTGTTACAAATTCCTGACATAATGCCTGAAACCTTGATCTAAATAATGTTACAAACAACAATATTCGACTCATCGCCACTTTTGGCAGATTTTCGAGCAAAATGGTTGAAATCTAAAATTGCCGTTCTCACTTTCGTGATAAAGAAAACACTGTAACGAGAACATCCCGCCATGAATATGAAAATGCAGAGTGGAGAAGATAGCTGGATGACGCATCTTTGGGAGTATTACCAGGTTCTGTTTGTATTGGCTATTATTAGGTTTCAGCCTTTGGAGTCTAAATTGACCAGAAAATTAAGGATTCCTGCGCGCAGGGTATCTTTATCATGTTTATTGGTGTTAACTTCAAATGCGGGCACTCGATTATGTTTCAAAATCACACTTGACTAACATCACCATTGGTTCTATTTCCATTTCAAGTCGGGAGCCTCCCTTCCATAATTATGAAGACATGTGAAATTCATCATAACAAGATTATTTAGATATAAGAATTTGCAAGAACTTCCCGGTAAACATGGGGGTTCTGACTCCCTATCTTTAGGACTGAAGTTCAAGGTTATTTATTCATAGATTGATCGCTAGGACGGGTTGAATCAATGATCCATTTGGGGATTTGAAAATAATCATGATAGGGAAGACATATTACACGCACAATTAATTACAAGACGAGATCAAAACTTAGCCCCACCATGTTTTAACGAAATATCACAATGATCGTGTGCAATAATTGAAATCATTATACTTAACTTTCTGCATCGAAGATAGAAAAATCAACAATCAAAATATGAGAAAGCAACATTTTGTAAAAGTTACTACGACTAAAAGACTAAAGACTAAAAGAAGTTGATCAATAAATCTGAAGCATAGAGGAAGAAGGAAGACAAAGTGAGAATTTAACTCGTCATTAAAATTACATTGATGCTTTAAATCCGTTGGTAATGATGTCTGTCAGTATTGATTATTGTATTTCCAGATTTATTTGCAGTCAAATTAGAGGAACAAATCTTATTAAAACATATATCATTCCGTATAAATTTACAGAAATCCACAATTTTATCCTTGACTCTTTGCAATACCTGTGGAGATATTCTAATTTCAATGTGTGATATTTTGGCAATGTATAATGTGAAAATTGTTTTAGTATACATGTACTGGACTCAACCCATTCATAAACTCCTTCACAAGATGTAGCATCACCACTTACAAGGGCTATCCCTGAAAGTTCAAAGGTGAACAACATCTGCAATGTTGAACTTCAAGGAGAAAAGAGGTGGCTAATGCCTCCTTACTACAAGGGTCCAACTTTTCAACCATAATGATACGGGATATGTCATGGATGTTAAACCATTGATGTACCAAATTCATGCCATATACTGACTCTCCCGAAAAGTTGGTCCAACATTTAGATACGTTGGAGTTAGTCCTAATACAGGCCTGTACTCACCATTAATATAGTTCCGATGGTTGACATTCGGGGCCTGGTCCCTGTCCGATGGTCTTTCCATTACCTCGTGATCCGCCTTGCAGAATAGACCGTCTTCCCTGAGCGCAAACTCGTCCCCAGGAATGAGTTGTCTGCTGCAGGCCACGCAACGAAAACAGTCTATGTGGTAGATCTTATTCCGCGCTCGCATTACAAAGTCGTTCTTGGTGAAGCCCTGCGCACACTTTGCACACTTCGTTCCAAATAACCTGTAAGGCAAAAGAAATAAAATGGAACATAAAATATAAAATTGAACGATTAATGTTCCAAAGAGTTTGGGGGCAGTATCTTATCAACTACCAATATACTGATAAAGATTTGACTAATAAAAATTAAGCCAGTCCCAATTTGAGATTTGTCTAAAGTATGAAAATACCACGAAGCTAAAGATGTTTCAAATATCAAAATAATTATATACCATGTCTTAAAAGTTAAGATAGTAAACAGTATCCAAAAATGTTTCAACTTGTGTTAACAAACTTGAGAACTATACTTCACTTTATAAAAGCAGGACTGTTACATTAGCTATAGCATTACTTAAGACATATTTTATGCTTGTTATATATTGAGCTGCGATATATCTTTTTTTAATTTGAGACAAACTGTGGTCAAATATAAGTAGCTACAAATTTTCTACAATTCATAAATTGCCGCTTACACTCCTCTCCATTATATCATACTGTGAATTAGCGCAGCCAAAGTGGCAGGGAGGAAATTTCCCCCTTATAGATTCTCACAGAATAGCTCACTCGTTCATTATCAATTATAATAATTTGCAAATCACGAATAGTGTGCCTGTGCATCTCTGATGATGATTTCCAACATGTAATGGTACTTGACACAATTCATAATGTCGCTGCGATATATCAATATGACGACACTGCGTGACGAAAATAACATGCGATCGATTATTCTTAACGTTATGATAATTGATAAAGAACCAGTCGTACATTATACACGTGGTTAATGACGCTGTCCTTGACAAAATTTACTCAGAACTCGTTTTCTCACTTTCAGACGGGCACTTCAGCTTCATTCAAGTGGTCATGAATGGAAATGGCAGACAATAGAGCTTAATTACAAGCTAGGCGTGATAGGTGCTATTAGAACCATAGAACCTTTTGAACGAGATCATTTTGTCTGTGAGTTTTGGAGCGCGTTCGGCCTAGAGAGAGTTTACCTTTCTGGCAGGAATATTAGAGTCACGAGCTTTTCATTTTTTTATTTTTTATTTTTTATTTATTTATTTTTTTTTTTTGGGGGGGGGTCACGCTAATGTGTCGATAAATTGGAAATTGGAAATGAATATATCATTTTCATCTTCATAATAAAAAAAAGAGCGGAAAATGACTGATAACTTTAATTTTGAGTTTTTATGAAAGGGCTGGAATCTTGAGACTAGATGAGATGCATGCAGGCATACAGGTGAGTTAATTAGCAAGGTCTTGGCATTGTCAGATAGGTGCGAGATTGGGTTGCCACGCCGATCGCCTGCAATCGGACGCAATTAGATTGCCGCGAATTGAAATCAAGCGGCGAATATCCACTTATCACCTTGGTAATGAGAAGGTAAGCCATGTTCTCGTCCAAGCAAAGGCCTCCCTTGAGATGGAGGATGAAAGAGAACAAGAAGAAGGAAAGGAGAAAGGAAAGGGAGAGCAAGAAAAAGACACGGATAAGGCATTGATCGGCTTTGTGTGGAATTCACGCGCTTATTACATCCCGGTGCATCACCCAAGGCTTGGACAGACGATTTTGCGCGCGAGGTTTAATTTTCTGTCGTCTGCTTGACGCTTGGTAGCAGCGGTTTGCGCAGGCGACGATGTCTTCGTGTGTATTTAGCTGAAGGAAAAGGAAGAAGAAAGATGCGGTCTGCTTGAGGAAGACTTTGCCTCGCTCCCTCGGTGTTCCACATGGGCTAATCAATCCATCTCGACTGGATTACTGGAAATGAGAGGAAAGATGACGGAAAGGAAAGTGAGGGAGACAGTGGGGAAAGAAAATCAAATGAATTGCTTTCACGCCTTCCCCCTGCTGCTACTGCCAGTTAAAAGTCGGCGGAAAACCCGGTCAACATTTGCCTTCATTTTGTTCTATGAAAATCACGTAGGTCTTTTCACTGGAGCTCAAAATCTCCGTGACTTATCGCGGTCTTGGAGAATAAATGCGACCAGCCCTTGCTCACGTCACGAAATCATCCCATTGAGGAATCCCCGCACATACAGTAGAGGAAACCCCGTGTATCAATGGATTGAGCGAGGTTCAGCGCCCTCGCTCCCGGGACTCTGGCCCGCTCGCCTTTCTCGACAATTCGGCTAAACAAATACTCGAGCTATTTATGCACAAAACGCTTGCCATTATTGTAGCTAGTTTTTTAGGTCAGAGCTTCGTCCCACAAGCCCGTCTTTCTTTTGAATAGTTTGTGGGTTTTATCGACGTTGCTCTGATTAGATTGTTACATTCTATGCACCGCCATTTACGAGCTGCTTTTTTCCCCCTCATCTCCAAGCGAAATCCGGAGACATGGAGAATGAAAGACTGACACCCTTGCCATCAGAGGCGAAAGGTCACAGAGTAAAAGTTGAAGAAGTGCAACACATTGGGGCTATATCATTTAAAGGAAGTAAAAAATAATGAACTTTCCTGCTGAGATCCAATGGTTCTCAATGAAAATAAAAGCTGCATTTTAGTTTCATGTTTAATATCGACCATGCAATAAGGAGGGGTTGAAATAATAGGCACATTTATTTCAAGTAAAATTATTATTAAAGGTTGGGCATATTTTCTTACTTCCTTTATTTTTTTTGCAAAGTTCCTTAAGCTAAAGAGCCAAGCACGGATCAAACATCACAAAGACAATTTTGATTAAAGTCAGCCAATTAACGAATCGAATACTTTGACAATATAGGGCCAAAACAACTTAACACCTAGACCTAACAATCAACAATAGTAAAACCACTAGGACATGACTTGTCTGTCACTTGTTAGAAATTGGACAATTGCGGTTCACAGTCAAAAAGCTACATGTTGAATGGTGTGTACATTATTAACAAAATTTCTCACGACACCTTGAAATATGATCCCCTTTCTAATCAAGTTCGGTTCAGAAATACAAGCATTGCCTTTCAATACCAAATCGACTAATTAATTAGACGCAATACGTGGAAGCCTTTCCCTTTTTTAATTAGGTTCAATGACAACAGAGTATCCTTGGCATTCCTCTAAATCCGCTGGATTAAAATATAATCTCACATCGACATGCCCCCGAACAAGACTTTCACACAAAAACCCTACAAGACTAGTAATAACACTACAGCAGAATACATTGTTTAATTATGCAATTACGTTATTTGCCAATTTATATTCTGATATAGGCACCAGCGAAATGACGACTGTTTAACCTTGATGTGTTTAGGGATTAACAAACTGATGTCAATTGGAAATATAAATCCAATTTATATTTCATTAGTTTGGAATGTGTACATAATAATTTTTTATGTATACTTTATAATTATGAAAAAGGTTGTGTGGGTAATGGATGGAGATTGATCCACAATAAAAGTCTCTCATATGACGTTACGGAGACGGTCTGAAATACTTGAAACATTTATGATATCACTTCCGATGTACTAAAGATTGTTCAACATCAATAGAAATCATGGCTGTAATATAATTCTGAAATATTACTTTTGTTTCACGAGGACATTCATCGAACAAATGTATAAGCTCGACAACTGTTAATGATAGGCTGCTTGCATCTTTGCAAGTGAATATACAAGCAAAAGCCAAAATACGTACACATGGTAAAATCGTTAGGCGTTTAGCTAGTTTCAGTATTTGGCCTAATCTGTTGTGTCACATGATTCTCTTTGTGGGGGTAAATTATGATTTACATACAAGATTTACCAAGCTTTGCCTAATACATCAATAATTGCACTTTCAATAAAATAAAGAAAAGTGGTTTCCTTCATGTTGAAAATCGTATAGAATGCATTGTAACATAATGTGATGAAAATATTTTATTAAATGATTAATACATGTATTTCCATAATCAAAGTCTGTAGATCGACTATACACATTGTCAAAATAATGATTATCTGCCAAATAACATGAAAACTTTTTACACACAGCACTTATGCCCTTACGCACCTAAGGCAGATTTTTGACAAAAAGACGACTTGAGGATCTTAGTTGACTCATTTCTATGCTATGTGCCATACAATGGGACTCGTCAAGAACTCGGATAGCTTGCATGAAAGAAGAAGTGAAATAAAGTAAAGGGTTTTGTCAACAACACTTGACTGGTTCTGGGGAGAAAACGGCGAGTACCCTATATTATGTATCTGATCTATGCGATACCGATTGGAATCATTGCGATACCAATTCTAGTGATGTCACCATGTCCTCTGCAAATTAGTATGCAACAAATATCCGCGTTATGGACGATGTATAAGAATTATTATAAATAATTAGAATAAATAAGGAATAATGTCTTTCACAGGCCTACGAACATGAATAAGAACTCAGTCATAATTCTTAAAAATAATGTTTCACTGGACGTACGTGTATTTATAATTCTTAAAAATAATGTTTCACTGGACGTACGTGTATATTACACATTTCTAATAATGGTACGAAATCTTAAATCAAAGAAACAAAATATATTGGAAATAGTCAACAATGAATGGAGAAATTTCTCAATATTTATTATGGAAAGTTGGAAACCTTAAAAATATCAGCTTTTCATTATCATTTGTAATTCTTTTTTACTGGAAGCCCTTCAAAATATTAAAGTGTTTATAATTATGGTGCAAATCGTCAATATTTTTTACATGAAGGTGTCAGAAACATAAGGGGGAGTCTAATATTTTTTCTCCTTTGTTTGCATTCTTGCAAACTCATTGTTTGAAATTTGTTTTTCATTTTATTCTATCATGGACCTACTAGAGTAGGTCCATGATTCTGTGTACCCCTTCCCCAATTGCAGAAAAGTAGGCCTACGCAATTGTTTTAGGTAATGAATAGAATACAAATTATCGGGAACCAAATAAGATGCTTCAATATTTCACTATCTAGCCCAATTCAAGATTGAATTAGAATTCTGAATCAGCACCCCCTCCCCTTCCCCATCCTCTCTCTGGGCTCATGTAAGAAGTTATGTTTATCCCACCCTCCTGCTCTTTATTTTGCCAACTGTCGCTATCCATGTCCCCGTATGCTGTCAACCCGCGTCTCCATAGCCTGCGGTACACACAATACCAATGGCCAACCCCGAAAAAAAGCGCGCTATACATCTGTTCGATTTTTAGTCAAGTCAAAAGGTACGTGGTCTTTTTATGCGACCCGGCGGTCGTCTGTCGTTCTACGGGTGGTATGGCACACATACATACACACACCCACTCGGTGATGTACTTTACGCGGCGGAAAACAGAAGAAAACTAATGAGCTCCGCAAAAGGAGGGCGCAGAAAGTCTAATTTGGCGGCTGTGCTTGTATGATGATAAACCAATGACCCAATCTGTCATTCTGTGACAACGGGAGAAATAGACACGGGTGGTAGAAATAGGACCCACTTATCCCCCATCTTATCCCCTTACCCGTCCTCTTGTAATCAACATTTTGGATGTTCGATTCAGTATGGCGAGGGAGAAGATCGAATTACCGATGTTTCACGATGTTAATATTATGATAACATATTAAGTCTATATCTTACGAAGAAAGAAAGTAATTAACAAGAATTAGTTTCCTTTAATTTTTTTGTTGTTGATAAATTCAGTACAAAGGTTACATTTAATATATATTCGAGAACAACTTTGATAATAAAGTAAGGGTCAAATGTTGGAGATTAACCTGAAAACTTGAGTTAGTTTAATAGTTAATAAAATAAGTTAATTTGATTGTATTTTTTCAACGCAAATCATTTACAAACCGATTACGTGTTTACATCGTAACTTTGTTTAACGCTATTATTACAATACTGATATAATTTCATACATCAATAGATATAAATGTATAACATAATAATTACAGAAATTGTACAAGACTATACTTATTTCCGAAAAATACATGTAGTAGCCTGCATTAGCCTATAAGTATAAATGTCATATTGATTTGTAGACATATTTTATTGTCAGGTTGTACAGTATTATCATCAACACTATTAACACAACAACCTGATCATCAAGAGCACGCAAATCCCTCACCATCCAGATTTATTAGGAAATAGGAAATAAATGTTTGTTTGTTTGTTGTTGTTTTTTTTTTTAAATAGGAAATAAGTTTTCAAACTCGATTAAAGTTCAGACAAAATTGACATCAACTTTTTCTATCCCAACATACAATTGACACCGCTGTAATGATAGCATGTTATATTATTACACGGCCTTTCTGTAAAACACTGTAAAACACCCTCTGGCAGGTTTCGTGATGAAATGCAATAAATTGAAATTGAAAACTGCAAATTGAAGAATAATCACTTTTGTCATAATTTATTGAATTATGCAAGAGTGCGAAAGTTTCTATAAATCAGTATCAAGTGGCATTTGTTTACTAACGATGCCAAAAATGTCAAGTTTTTCTCTCGAGGACCCATTAGAAAATATTTAAAAAGGTCTATGATAACTTATTTCAGATCTATACTGCCCCTTCTATCTCCTCATTTCCAGAACTGCTCATTTTCAAGTGCGAACGTATTTAAGAAAACTATATACTTTGATACTAGGAATAAGTATTTAGAGAGAGAGAGAGAGAGAGATGTATCATGAGAGATACGATGAATATTTTATTGTAGGCTATTATTCTTATTGTACTTTTATTGTGGAGATGAAATATGCGACATAATTATGATTATTGAAAAAAAATGATCATAATCTTGATCTTCGAGTATAAACTTTTACTGTAAGTTTTACAGTAAGTTTGACTGTGAGTTGGAAATAGAATTTATTCGTAAAGTTTCACGAGGAAGGGAGGAGGAGGAACAATAATTATAGACATGATGATTATCATTAATCAAATAGGAAATAGTGAGATGCATTCAAGTGCTTGAAACACAAACACTGAATCTAAGGGAACCAACAAGCATCAGGGGTACAAAATCTATCAATCTGTGGGAAAGAAAGTTGATAAAACCCACCTGAGATAGTCCCTTTTGCAGTAGGGTTTGCCGTCCCGTACGAAGCACGTACATGTCTCGTCGAGATACGTACAGCAGTCCGCACACTTGAGGCAAGCAGCGTGCCACTCGAGGTCCGGTGCTACCCGCAAGATATACTGGTCCTGTATGCTCCCGCCGCAGCCTACGCAGAGCGAGGCTCGCCGCTTGCAGTTCACTGAGAAAGAGGTGTCGAAGGGAGAGAATATAGCAGAATTAGGCCTCGAAATTGTTAATCCTCAGATTTAAAAGTGGTGATGTCAAAATGAGTGAATATTGTTTTCAATGTAGATTATAGCATGGTTATATGGTGAGTGTATTGGCGCTACATTGAACTTCTGGAACTATTTCGAGAGGGTAATCTTACACCCATGATTGTGCGAGGTTCTTCCCAACTTAAACGTTCAGTTTTAAATAAGAAAATATAATACACATTGTACTTTTTCTTGAGGTATGCTTCGGATCATGGTCCTTCTACATCAATGTTATAGTTATACAAGCAAAAATAGCTGAGGGTTCTAAGACAGAACTCAATGACGACAGGCATAATTTCCCGAACAAGCGAACAAGCGCGGCTTATGTTTGGTTCAGAACTCTGGAAAACTTCCTCCACATAACAATAAAGATGTATCATGGTAGATAATTTGACAACTGAACAAACCTATCTATACAGGAGCTTCAATTTCTTACATATCTTTAAATTCCCGTTTTTGTACACGAGTATTTATTTTCAAGGATCGAAAATTTTGCCTGCCGTTGAGAAAATAGCAATGGAAGTCGACACGTTACGTACATCAGAACATCTCTGTGTATCAATGTTTGTTCATCACTTTACTATTATTATTCACAGGTTCGGGCATCAAGTTGTAGTATAACTTTATGATGAGGATGGCAAATTTTCAGGAGGATCTGAGAACTGCTATAACCGGGAAAAAATATGTTGGTGGGATTGAACTTATAAAATTGTAATCGGAAATAACATATCTCCTTATGAACATAAGATAACTTCCTATAACAAGATGTATAAATATTCGTTTTCACTTTTTTTTAAACATGTATCATCATCGGATATTTGTTCTTGTTGTGAACGCTTCAAAATGAATATATTTCCCAGGAGGTGTTAATGAATATGATTATTGAAACAAAATATTACAATAACAATCATTGAACTCTAAAACCCTTGCCAAGCATACCTTCAAATAAGTAATAATTATTCTAAAACCGTGATAAGTATATATGCAACAGTTACAAATGACTCAATAATACATTTGTACTAAATATAATTAATTGATTTTCACCCCATCAATTATATATTAGGTCGTGCATACAGATATATTGAGTATTAACGTCCAAAGAATCTGAAATACATGAGTCACTGCATACACCGGTGTCGTTAAAATGCTTTTAATGTCGCTATTATCACGCTCCACTCCAGTGTCATAAAGTAAGTTCATTATCATGATTATGATAATAAGATGATGCAGTACCCATCTTTTCCCTACCATGATCTCGCTTTATCTGCCTTAATAATCGGTTCTCTCTTATACAAACAGAGTCGAGGTGAACGATATGAGAAATCAAATAATGTCCATGTAATGAGGCCATTGCCATTTTTTCCTCTGGATGAGCGATCCTCTCGATTCGAAGTGATGATGATTTGATATCAAAATCATCTCATTTGTAATGATACCATTTAAAGTGTAATAAAGTTACACGAAATCGTTTGCCGTTATGAAATAAGATATAGGAAACTTTTTTTTATGATATAAACTGTCTTTGTTTACTCTGTAACTAAAAAAATAGTTCATTATACATTTGAACAAACAGAAAGCAGAAGAGAGCACCGAAAGTCATTACATTTGATTTACAGTATTTCTTTACTATATTCTCAATATCTCACTATCATGTTTCAGGTACAAATCCGATGGTGTTTTGCGCTGTTCAATTTCATCTTACCTATATAAACTTTCACATCACGTCACCACTAAAATATTTTCTATCACCCTGCATGAAAATGCCCAATTAGTCATAAGCATTACTTGAATATATTTTACCAATTTACAAGATAACATACTTCATTTAAAAATATTATGGAAATAAGTGTGCAGATCGACAAAAGTTATCATGAAGAATTACGTTTTATTTTATCTAAAATATTTCACTTGTGTACGCTATTTGAATATGACATTTAATACTTTAAAAGATGAAGTCTATTAAAACATAAGAGCAGCTTGGACATAAAAAGTGACATGTGAAATAGAAATTATTTTACTTAGAAGAGTGATTGGTTGGGAGGGGGTGAACCCCCAAACTTACGTTTCGTGATTTCTTCCATGGCGGCTAATGGTAAAAATCTCCTTAGATCCAAAGACGAGATCGTGTTTCCTGAATCCAGTTTAGACGGGTGTGAGTCTGGAGGGGAGAGAGAATGAATGAGCATTGGCTCTTCTTCTTCTCCTCCAACAGCGGCTCAAGTCACTCTGGTCCACGGTACCGCAGCCGACCAGCGACCGAGCAAGGCATGCAAACGCACCAAGGACGAACGTGAAAGTCTCTACAGTCTCTAATGTTTGGAGTCGAGAAGTGGTGGGTTAAATCCGTTTTGAAGTGAAACCTCTCCAGAAACGAGGAGCCAATTACTGGTGAAGGTGAGATGCTATCTCTAGAGTGGGTATGTGGCGATCTGAGATGCAACTGATGAGGAAAGTGGTAGTGATGGTGGTGGTGGAGCTGAGGAGATGGAGATTGCAGTAGGAGATACCGCAAATCGTCCGGTGCTCAGGTGGTTTTGTACGAGATGCTCGAAAATCTAGCCCCGCATCTGGCGGCCTACTCAACCCTTGAGCATCACCCTCATAAGTGACAGCACCTTCGCTCAAGCGGGTCCGTTTTCTATACTTACCACCGCAAAACACATATACAACAGGCTCATTGGGTCAGACAATATTATATATACACACACACATACACCTCGATGCGAAGAGTGTATAGAAAACACCGTTTAGCACGTACAGTGAATTGAGGGTGATGTGCAGGAGGGGGGTCGGTCTCTCCACCACTCTTCTTCACCATAACGTACTTGTTCGCCGCGCGCGTAGGTTACCCATAGACCAACGTACAAAATCACTTAGCTGACAGACGTTTCTGGTGAAAACCCTTTTGCGCGATTCGCTCGCTTATTGGATGAATTCTCCGGCACGTGACCAGCCTACGGTCGTCGATTATTGGTGGTCGACGCTACCGATATCAAGGTCTTACCGTCGTCTGCCGTATGCCTGGTGAGATGTTCGTCCTCATTTGCATTTCTGATTAGTTCAACAGCAACAACAACCAAAAACATGTCCATAATAGAAAAATTCACAATTTTACTGAGGGAAAAATTCATCAAAGCGTGTCGATTGAGCGACACAAAATAAAATGGGTAGCCTTCAAAGTGATATTTGGAATGCTTGTATTTTGCCAAGTTTTCATCAACAAGACAGTCCTACAATATCATATTGACTGTGTTTTAATTAGGTACTTACATGTATCAATAATAATTTTATTGTAGAAAAAAATATTAAATTGAAATGAAAAAAAAAATAACTAAATTTTAGTTAATTTAGCAAAGCGAATTTCAAGAGGTGGCTGAGTGTATATTATCATCTAAAACCAATGTACCAATTGTAGTCTCAATAAACGTCATGTCCTTCTACTAAGTTAATAATTTCTGCATGTTTCCTTTTTTCAGGCTTGCTATTTTCAATCATTATGCAAAACTCTTTTGAAAGCGCCTAAATAGTTCTCAACATTTAGGTGACGAATGTTGCACAGGATATAACAATTTCGTTGTGGATGAGCGCTTAGATTCGTTATGTTTTTTTCTTCAAAGCTCGAGTCCGAATCGAACCAACTCACACATAATTGTGTAGTGATTGGGACTGGAATATAAACCTCTTAACTGCCCATAAAATGCTTAATCTCGATCTAACGAGAAATGTATACAAGCTCTTTCAGGTTTTAATCATATTCCCTACAGTGTCGATTCGTTCACCGTGGTCCTCTCTCATTATTACGCAATAAAAACACATGTGGTGGGGATGTATTTATTTTGTATTGTTTTGAGGCAGAGGAATTATCCTGTTTTCTTTCATAAAAGTTGCTAGATTTACGAGGCTCGTTATGCTAAGAACAAGAGGTCTATTATTCAATAAAAAGTTACGGTCCTGCGATTTGCATCGAATCCTCATGAATATGTTTAAAGAAAACACCGAATACGAGTTGGGTGGTTTCGTGTAACGGCTTCCACTTTGTACCGTGCTCTCTCCCTTTTGTATCGATGTTGTTTCTTTATTACTTTCGTTACCACCCTGAACATAAAGTGGGTCATTAGAACATGAATGATTTCAGTCAAACGTACTTCAAGGTCTCTGGATCTGTGTAACATTCTCTGAATGCGACATGGGTGGGTGTATTATATTATCGTTTGTGATATTTATTTATTTTTCCACAGCAACATAGTATTGTAAGGCATGTGCGATGCTTCGTCGCCAGAGATATACTGCACTCCGCTGTGCTGCTATCTATCTCTCTCTCTCACACACACACGCACACTGATCATCCTCTTCCCCTCTCTCTTTTTCTCTTTCTCTCCCTCTCTTTTTCTCTCTCCCACTCTTTCTCTCCCTCTCTCTCTCTCTTCCTCTCTCACACACACGCACACTGCCCATCTTCTTTCTTCCTCTCTCTCTCTCTCTCGCTACCTCTCATCGGGCTCAGCAATAGTGGCGCAATGAACAGCGCCCGCTTGGAACCCACTTTCACCTGCGGTATATCCTGGATTTTTCCTCCATAATTTTAACACACGTGCATGGACATAATTATAACTACGTGTTATACTCTTATAATAATACTCATTCTCATAGGTAATCAGCAATACGAATAAACAATTATTTATATTTTTCTATAATGGGGAGTCCACAAACGTTGACAGGTTGATGTTGAAGTTAATGTTCCATATAAATGATATTATTGCTCGAGGCCCAAAACATTATTCTAACAACTTCGTCATTTAATTTGATCAAACTAACAAAAGTCACAAGTCATTCAGACCAAATTAATGATAAACATACCCCATTTTACTTTTTTATTTCTTACACGCTATTTTGACAGTTCGGAAGCATTTTATTTACCTCAATGTGTATTTTTGAAAAGGGGTCGATCTATCAAAACCAGCATCCAAGTTTACTTACTTGTTTTACAATGTTTATATGTATATATTCAAAACAAAACAAATATATGCATGTTGTTTTCAAACTAGTTATACTTTACCCTTAAGAGCTGTTCGATGTATTAAAAATAAAAAGGGGAAACCCTTTCACGAAAATAACAGTTACAATTCTGTTCTTTTAAGCCGCCGGAAGTCTATTACGTCGCATTGTTCGCTTATTTTTCGCCCGGCCGAACACTTTGAAAAGACTTATCTGAACTTGGTCTACAAAGCCGCTGAATAATCAACCTTACTCACATTTTTAAGGCAACACAAGTAGATCGAGGGCTTAAAGAAAAACCTTTTTATGCTCATTACAAAGGATAGAGGGTTGAGGCGGGGCAAGGCTTTTTCTTGAAAGAGATGTAAGAATACTCATACCAACTTCAAAAGAAGATAAATCCTTCAGACCAACTTAGTTCCTTGGAGAGTCAGCAAGTCAATAATAACCTTAAAAGAGGGTGTTTGCCCTGAAATGTGGAAATAATTCGGGCTGTGTTTGTTAGCAATTTTGATGGATTAACGTAATGCATGTCCGTCACCAGAGGAGAACGGCTCTCGTGTGCAACCTCTCAAAACTTATTTTGTTGTCGATTTTTTATTTCTTCTAAATTATTCTGGCAAAACATTTTTTTTTTTGCATGGGTGATTTGTTTTTCTTTCTAAGCCTATATATGTCTGCAAGTGAATAAAATATAGGACATTGATATATTTTGGGGCGGGGGGGGGGGGCGTCTTGTAAGACGTTAAAGTTAGTGGTAAAATTTAATACAATTTGCCTCGACATCCCCGCCCACCATGCCCACTTGGAAATGTTCTATTGACGAGTCTGGTGAAATGAGAACAAGAAAGAGTTGTTGGAAATTTCCTTAAATTAGTTGTGTTTTCGCATTTTACACACAGACAGAATTTACAAATCAGTACCTGTTTTTTTAAAAATCTAATACTTCCAAAAGATGACCCCTGATCATTTCAAAATGAAAACTGTAAATACAGCGGAGCTTGATTTACAGGCCGTACGAGAGTTTCTAAATTTATCTTGTATCCAATAAAGCTGAAAATGAAGTTGATCTACTCTTTTAAAAGTTATTTGTTTTCTGTTCTTTTTATTTTCAATTCAATATTTGGTAATTTGTGTTAAAGTGTCACTGAAAAATATAATGGTCTCATTTTTTTCTCTTACTTTTGCTCTCCCATCTTTTTTGTCTTCTTATTCACCATCCCGAAAATATTCCGCTCCTCCAGTCTTCACCCTCTCCTAATCTTATATGCGTCCATCTTGAACAGAAAAGCATATTAACTGCTTAACCATTTCTAGAAATGTCAATTCTTTTTTCCTGAAAATTTACTGAGCTCTAGAATCTTTCTTTCCAATCTTCTAATTAGTTTATTGACTCTTTCTACGTATCGAATTACTTCTATTTATTTTCTTGAAATCTAATGAGTGCTAAATCTCTTTCTTTCCAATTCTACATCTGGTTTATTTACTCTTCCTTCGTCGCAGTTTATGTAACCTTCTTTACTTTGTAAGTTTTCATTTTTTACGCCTCCTTTTCTCATCCTTTTTGTATCTATTTACGATTTTTTTTCGATATTACAAGTTGGTATGAACGCCCAAAATATATTTCTTTGAAATGTCAGGACTTTATTTGAAGAACCCTAATTGTTTAACAAACTCCACTTTTCCTTATTTTTCTGATTTAATGCATCTTTTATCAAAACTGACCTGACGTATGCTGAATTTTGTTCTGATCCGAAAATAATATTTATTTTAGGGGGAGTCATTTTGAGAAGAATAAAGCGATTTCATGTTGTGAATAAGTCATGTAGGTAGACAATTATGAATCTTATAACTTAAGGAGCTGAAATTTCAAGAGGAGAATAATTAAAGCTCGGAAATCAGTTACAGCCTTTGAACCTTCAGCATGTGGTGTCTGATATTTACGAGGTCAATAGACTAGACTTTATTCCTTCACAGATAGGGTTTTAATTAATCATGTCATTACTCTTGTTTGAGGAACGAATAATGAATGTCTTTCAAAACACTGCAGATTAAATCATTTGCTGATTTTTACGGCTCATTGTATCGACTTCCTGGCTAATATTAGATTTCAGTAGTATTCCTACACCACAGTGTTTGAAAAAGTTCTTAGAGTACCAAACTAAACAATGACAAGACCCTCATGGGAGGGGACCTTCATATATCAATACATTATATGCTAATTCCAGTGTACGGAATACATAATGTTAATAATTGTGTGATCGATTTTTACAGAGTTTTTTCTGTTTCCATTAAATTTTAAGGCCATCTTAAGAATATTTTGAAATGTAATTGACGAAGTTGTCAACATTTTTGTGATATCCATATAATGTCTTTGTATCTAAATCATATTTAGTTTACTTCTACCTTATGAATTAGATAGTATAAATGTGTTTTATCTTCATGATGCAGTGTGCGTATTTTCTCCCCTATCTCCGAACCCCCGTGTCCTCGTAGATAAAATGCTCAACTTTCAAGCTTTGGTTGAAGGTGGTATATATACATGTATTTCTCAGTTTAATTGGTTGTGAATTAATCAAAATTGGGCACTTGGCATTCCTTTAACTTTCTATGCTTACGCGTTCTCATTCTCCAAGCATTTTAAAAAACAGTTTTGTTCAAATGTACATGAGAATACCGTTTGGTTATCTAATAATATGTACAATTTCATTACTTTCTTCTTCTTTTTTTTTCTTCATTATTTGTCATTTGCCTGGGTATACCTACAGCAATGAGATACATTACTAAACAACAAATAAACTAGGGTAAATTTTACATGACAGTTCACAAGTAATTAGCTCAGTGCACTGTCCTACCGCTGTGGATGCCCCCGCCCCTCTCCCCCCCCCCCCCCCCACTCCTCCTCTCTCTCTCTCCTCTCTCTCTCCTCTCTCTCTCTCATCTCTCCCCCATTCTCTCTCCAATTTTTCACTCATATTTTCTCTCTCCCTCTCTGCTCCTCTCTTCTTTACTCCCTTCTCTCTCTCTCTCTCTTCCTCCCCTCTTTCTTTCACTCTATCGTATTTATCTCTTGATCATCCCCTCTCTTTTTCCCTTCATTCTCTCTCTCTCTCTATACAAGCATATACACATGCACACACCAAAACAGTTACATGAGGGACATTTGGAAGGGAGAGGTGTGAATTAGTCTTTGGCGCTTTCATTCTTGTAGTCGACGTAAACTTTCTGTTGGTCTTTGTCTTAGGTCCCAACGTAGGACCTGGATCTCCTTATTGTATTAGGTCCATTCATGATCTAGATCAAACACAGACAGGTTGGCGTTCTTGTCTAAACATCGCAATTTGGTGTGACTTTTCCTCTCAAAAGGGGAAGAAAAGGTGATAAAAAATAATGACGGTTGAAGTAAAAACTGGTCTATTGGGAAAATAAAACCAAAGAGAAGAAGTAAGGGAAGAACTAAAAAGAAATTATCAAAACTTAGCTGTGAGAGAGCCGCTCTTAGTTAGATAGTGCATTTTGAGACCTGTATACTAGAAACATATTTTTAAAATCGAAGCATGAAAGTACTTCAGTTTTTAGATAACCGTCTTTGCTGATTACTTCTTACGTAAATAACACGTATATCTTTCTGTTTTCTTGAAGAGGGATTAAGTATATGTTACATTTTCAAGGATCATTATCATTTGCAGGAGGAACAAAACGAAGATGACATCAAAAGCGACGAGAAACAGAGAGAGAGAGAGGGAGAAAGTCATATGTGCTATTATTCCATTTTCAGTTGAATTATTTAAAAATTAAATAAGCATGTTCATATAATTGCTGGGACAATATGATAGTTCAGTATTATTTAGGCATCCAACCTCAAGCTTGAACTTCATAAAAAATAGGGTCGTTGGGATTTTTAAACGGATATAATCGGTAAATGCCTTTATATTAGTCAAAGAGAACTGAATTTGGAAGCATTATGAAAAAAATAATGATAATAATAGATATCTTCTGAGAAAAAATTTAATATTTCAAATTACACTGCAACTGCTTTATAAAACTCTGTATATTCACCTTTATATCTCTATATTGTATATTTTTGTTCTGATACGATCAAGAAATGAACTTAAAAGTTACAATTTGTTTGAAGTTTGAAGTTTATCCGTTACACTTTTACATCCAAAACAATTCAGATTTTACAAGCGTGTCACTTTCAAAACGTACGGGTAAAGAACTCAATGTACATGTACAATGGACGGTAAATATGTAGAAAGTTTCGAGAGCTATTTAGGAACGACTAACAAAAAAGAGAAGAAAACGTATTGTCATATAATTAAGGAATCTTCTGGAAGGGAATTATTTTTCCAGCTATATGATTTTATGAACATAGAAATTTCCAGAAGAGAGAGTATTATTCATATGTGAAAAGTGAATATAATTTGTAGCAGTGAAATAATCAGAATGCACATCCAGTAGAAAGAACATTCTAGATCTTTACATTGTGTGTGATGTACTATAGGATAATTGCAATGTATAATGTACATGTTGGAATGTGTTGATTACATGTATCCTGACCTTTACATGAACCTCTTAGAGTGTAACATTGCAATGAGTCTATTTATAGAAAAGGGGAATCCCCTTCCTTTGTTTGTTACAACTAGAACTATATAGAACTTACAAGAGAGTTCCAAACCTTCATGAATATTGTAGTAGAATGTAGAAAATTCTAATTAAGGGTTGAGATTGTATATAAGCTGGGAGCTTGCACAGAAATTTCAGAATTTATACCCTGAATACATCGTGGAGCATATATTGCATAAGTTCTCAGTTAACACCATCTGATATTGATATCAACCTGTGGAGATCATCTTGGACCTCATCTTGGACTTCATCTTGGACCTCATCCTTGACATATTTGACGTCGTGTTCGACATCGTTATTGACATTGTGGTCAACATCGTCATTGACATTGATTATCGAGATTGCAGTTGACACTGTTATCGACATTGTGATTGCCATCGTTTTGGACATCGTCATCGACACCATTAGCGACATCGATGACCTCCTGAATTATTTTGGACATTCTTCGGCTGGATCTGGAATCTTCTGCCAGTTGGACAACATACCGTTTGGATTCAAAATTTGTGGATTAGCAGCCAGCTTACTCCACACTTCAGGAACATTCTGGACTAATAGGAATTTCCCAGCTGAGAAATTGTAAGTCTTTACCAGTTTAAGTACATGTAGTGTATTTGTAACTAGAATCTGTAATTCTGTTATATTTGGTGTTGGTAAATATTTAAATTAAACCATAAATCATCTAAAGTTAATATCTTTTGTTTGATTCTTATCTTTTGTGGATTTTGGATCATAACAAACTGGGGGCTTGTCCGGGAACCGCAGCCAAATATAACAAGTCAAAAACATTAACAAAATTTAGAGAGAATTTTTGGAAATCTCTGGAAACCTCTAGAATACATATTGCAGATAAGGTCTTAAATTCTGTAATTGTTTGTTACATGTTTCATCATGACTACAATAGATGTTGAAGTGTTTGTTAAGAGGACAGATTTGTCCCTTGGTCAGTTGAAGTCACTAAGAAAAGATGACTTGAGAGCTGTTTGTCAGCATTTGGGAGTAGTTCTTACCCCTGGGTTAAAGAAGGCAGAGATAATTGATCTGCTAGCTAGTCACATGAAGCTCAGTAAAGAAAGTGAGGTTCCTTCTAATGTTTCAAGTGATGTTCAACTCCAATTAGCAAAACTTGAGATGGAAAAGGAGAGAATGAAATTAGAATTTGAAGAAAAACAAAAACAAAGAGAAATGGAAGAAAAACGAAAACAAAGAGAAATGGAAGAAAAACGAAAACAAAGAGAAATGGAAATGGAAATGGAAGAAAAACAAAAACAGAGAGAAATCGAGATGGAAAGAGAAGAAAGGGAGTACCAGTTGAAATTGAGAGAAATGGAGTTAGCACATGCAAATACTAACTCTACCAAAGAGAAATCTCCCCAAGGTTTTGATGTAGCGAAGAACATTCGCCTTGTGCCAAAATTTGATGAAGAGGGAGTTGATGCATATTTTGTATCATTCGAAAAAGTGGCCAAGAGGTTGGAATGGCCTCAGAAATACTGGACTCTGCTTCTTCAAAGCGTTTTTGTGGGAAAGGCTGCAAAAGTCTACTCATCTCTCTCTGAAGAGCAATCATGTGACTATGCTACAGTGAAGAATACTATTCTTAATGCATATGAGTTGGTCCCAGAAGCATACAGACGTAAATTTAGGAATATGCAAAGACAATCAGGCCAGACCTATGTTGAGTTTGCTAGGGAACAAGAAATGATGTTTGACAAGTGGTACAGATCATTGAAAGTTGACAAAGATTTTGCCCAACTGAGAGAAGTTGTCCTCTTAGAGGAATTCAAAAAGGGTGTTCCTTTTGGCGTTAAGTCTCACCTAGATGACCAAAGAATTACTCAATTGAGTAAGGCAGCTGTGGTAGCTGATGAATTTGAGGTCACACACAGAGGTAGTGGGGATAGGCTTCCTTTCAAAAACTTTCAGAATAAGAAGGGAAAAGGGGCATTTGAATCCCACAAGAAATTTGGTGAGGGAAAACATGCTAGCAAGGAGAATGACACTGACAAGTCTCAGGCAGATAGAGGCGCGAAATCAAATGAAAGATCTGCTGGTCAAAGTTCCAAAGTCTGTTTTCATTGTAATAAGCCAGGACATTTGAAAAAGTCCTGTTGGGAACTGATTGGGAAACCAACCAAAAGTAAGAAAGATGTGGGCTTAGTCAAGCAATCAAGTGTTCTACCCAAGGAGTCTGTCCAGTTGGAATCAGTCCAAGATGTTGAGAGTGTTTCTCTAGTATTTGCCGATAAGGTCAAGAAGGTTGATGAGAGCTTTAGAAGCTTTTTGCATGATGGTGAGGTATCCCCCTGTTCGACTGGTGCTGTAAGTAAGCCAGTGGTTATCCTTCGAGATACAGGGGCTGCTCAGTCCCTGATGATGTCAGGGCATTTGACTCTCCCACCAGAGAGTTCAGAGAATGCCAAAGTTTTGGTTCGAGGCATTGGTCCGGATTATGTGTCGGTTCCTTTGCATAAGGTCGACTTAAAGTGTGACCTAGTTAGTGGTCCTGTAACTGTTGGTGTCGTACCGGAATTACCCGTGGACGGGGTTGACTTTTTGTTGGGTAACGACTTGGCTGGAGAGAAAGTTGTTGCATCTCCAGTGGTTTCAGAGAAGCCGGTTGAGGTAGCTGAAACTGAACAGTTGCAGGAGGATTTTCCTGGAATTTTCCCGGATTGTGTTGTCACGAGGTCTCAGGCTCGTAGGGCTGAACAGGATGATGCGGATTCTATTGATGTGGAGGAGAGTACTGATGTCTGGTTAGCTGAAACCTTTTTCAAGGATTTGGATGGGGATAATGTTGAAGGCTCTGTTGCAGACAATGATGGGTTGTTTAGCAAATCTTCCCTTGTACAGGCACAACAGGCGGATCCAGAATTGAAAGGCTTGTCACAGAAGGCATGTTCTGAGGCTGAGGCTGATAAGGTTCCTGAGTGCTATTATGTCAAAGGTGACATATTGATGAGGAAGTGGAGACCTCCCCGGAGACCAGCTGATGAAGAGTGGTGTGTAGTTCACCAAGTTGTTGTTCCTCCCTGTTACCGCACAGAAATTCTGAGGATGGCTCACGAGTTGCCTATGGCAGGTCATTTAGGTATTCGGAAGACGGAGGATAGGGTCATGAGGCATTTCTATTGGCCGAAGATGCACAAGGATGTTGTGCAGTTCTGTAAGACATGTCATACATGTCAGGTGGTTGGGAAGGCACAGCCTTCTATCAAGCCTGCTCCCTTGATACCGATACCTGCATTTGATGAACCTTTTATTAGGGTTCTTGTTGACTGTGTTGGACCCTTACCCAGAACTAGGTCGGGTCACAAGTATCTTCTTACGATTATGGATTTGTCTACACGTTTTCCAGAGGCAATACCGTTGAGAAGTATCACTGCAAAGACAGTAGTACAGGCGCTAGTGCAGTTTTTCACTAGGTATGGTTTGCCCAAGGAAATTCAGTCAGACCAAGGATCGAATTTCATGTCAGGTGTGTTTCAGCAAGTGATGCATGAGTTAGGGATAAAGCAGATAAGGTCCTCTGCTTATCATCCACAGTCCCAAGGTGCATTAGAACGCTATCACCAGACCCTGAAGACCATGATTAGGGCTTATTGTGAAGAGTATCCTGAGGACTGGGATAAAGGTATCCCATTCTTGCTGTTCGCGACCAGGGATTCCCCAAATGAGTCGACGGGTTTCAGTCCATTTGAGCTGGTCTATGGTCACGAGGTTAGGGGTCCCCTTAAGCTGATCAAAGAAAAGTTCATGGGTCAGAATGACGAGGTAAACCTTCTTGACTATGTGTCAAAGTTTCGAGAAAGGCTCTCAAAGGCTTGTGAGGTAGCCAAAGAACACTTGAAAGTGTCGCAAGCTAAAATGAAAACACAGGCAGACAAAAAGGCAAAAGAGCGCAACTTCAAGCCTGGAGATAGGGTGTTAGTGTTGTTGCCTTTGCTAGGTGAGCCCTTGAAAGCTAGGTTCAGTGGTCCCTACACTGTCAAAAAGAAACTGAATGATGTCAACTATGTGATCAGTACCCCTGACAGAAGAAAGAGTCAAAGAGTATGTCATGTAAACATGCTGAAAGAATACTTTGAACGTGAGGCTAATCAGCCAGTAGGTGTAGCACATGTTGTAAAAGAAGAGAAGCTAGAAGATGTAAATGAAGGCAATGAAGAGACAGAGAGTGAATTGTCTCATACAGATGTGTCTACAAATGAACCATGTGGAGTGAAATTGTCTAACTCAGAAATGTTAGAAAATTTGGATGATGCACTGAAGCATCTCTCTGATGAACAGAGAATTGACATATCTGGCTTGTTGAAAGATTATAAGCATGTGTGTAAAGATAGACCAGGTCGTACTGCCTTGACTGTACATGATGTAGATGTAGGTGATGTAAAACCTATCAAACAACATCCGTATAGACTTAATCCAAGCAAGTTGGAAAAAGTGAATGAGGAAATCCGGTTCATGTTAGATAATGACATAATCGAACCAAGTCAGAGTAGTTGGAGTTCCCCTATTGTAATGGTCCCAAAGCCGGATGGCTCTCAGAGATTTTGTATAGATTACCGCAAGGTAAATGCAATCACTAAGACCGACTCATATCCAATTCCTAGGTTGGAAGATTGTATCGATAGGGTTGGGAACTCTGCCTTTGTCACTAAGATAGACTTGCTGAAGGGATATTGGCAGGTGCCACTGACTGACTGATGGCTTATTTCAATGCAAAGTCATGCCTTTTGGAATGAAAAATGCACCAGCAACCTTTCAAAGATTGACAAATCAGGTGATTGCTGGGCTTGACAATTGTGTTGTGTACATAGATGACATCTTAGTGTACAGTGATACATGGAATGACCATCTCAATCATTTGAGATTACTGTTTGACAGACTAGATAAAGCCAACTTAGTAGTTAATCTGATGAAGAGTGAATTTGGCAAGGCAAAGGTCACTTATCTTGGTCATGTGGTTGGTCAGGGGCAAGTGCTACCGAGAGAAGCAAAGATTCAGGCAATCTTAGACTTCCCCATTCCCACAACTAAGAAAGAGTTGCTCAGATTCCTAGGTATGAGTGGTTTCTACAGGAAGTTCGTTCCAAATTACAGTACTGTGGTTAGTCCACTGACAAACTTGCTGAAAGCAAAAGTGAAGTATGTATGGTCTGATGCATGTCAGAGATCATTTGAGAAGTTGAAGGCCATTTTGGTGAATGAGCCTGTTTTGGCAGCTCCAAACTTCACAAAGCCATTCAAGGTGGCTATTGATGCCAGTGATGTTGGAGTGGGAGCAGTGTTGCTCCAAGAGGATGAAGACGGCTTTGAAAAATCAGTCTGTTACTTCTCAAAGAAACTCAACCAATATCAGAAGAAGTATTCAACTATCGAAAAAGAGGCTCTGAGTCTCGTACTTGCTCTTCAGCAGTTTGAGGTGTACCTAACCAACAGTAATGGTGATATCATGGTCTACACAGACCATAACCCTCTCGTGTTCTTGGAGAAATTCAAAACAAAGAACCAAAGACTGTACAGGTGGAGCCTTATGCTCCAACCTTTCCCCTTGAAAATTGTACATATCCGTGGAAAGAATAATGTGATTGCTGATGCTCTTTCAAGGATGTAAAGAGAGAAATTACTTTTTGTGGACAAAGTTTGTCATTTATAATTGCATTTTTCTTTTTTGATGATCCTTAAATACATGTGTGATATGTAATGCCTTTGTACAGGATGAAAGGCTTATCTGGATAATTTGAAACAGGTTGAATCTTAAAGAAACCTTTACTACGGTAAAGCTTTCTTTTTCCCGGTGGGGGAGGTGTGATATAATTAAGGAATCTTCTGGAAGGGAATTATTTTTCCAGTTATGTATGATTTTATGAACATAGAAATTTCCAGAAGAGAGAGTATTATTCATATGTGAAAAGTGAATATAATTTGTAGCAGTGAAATAATCAGAATGCACATCCAGTAGAAAGAACATTCTAGATCTTTACATTGTGTGTGATGTACTATAGGATAATTGCAATGTATAATGTACATGTTGGAATGTGTTGATTACATGTATCCTGACCTTTACATGAACCTCTTAGAGTGTAACATTGCAATGAGTCTATTTATAGAAAAGGGGAATCCCCTTCCTTTGTTTGTTACAACTAGAACTATATAGAACTTACAAGAGAGTTCCAAACCTTCATGAATATTGTAGTAGAATGTAGAAAATTCTAATTAAGGGTTGAGATTGTATATAAGCTGGGAGCTTGCACAGAAATTTCAGAATTTATACCCTGAATACATCGTGGAGCATATATTGCATAAGTTCTCAGTTAACACCATCTGATATTGATATCAACCTGTGGAGATCATCTTGGACCTCATCTTGGACTTCATCTTGGACCTCATCCTTGACATATTTGACGTCGTGTTCGACATCGTTATTGACATTGTGGTCAACATCGTCATTGACATTGATTATCGAGATTGCAGTTGACACTGTTATCGACATTGTGATTGCCATCGTTTTGGACATCGTCATCGACACCATTAGCGACATCGATGACCTCCTGAATTATTTTGGACATTCTTCGGCTGGATCTGGAATCTTCTGCCAGTTGGACAACATACCGTTTGGATTCAGAATTTGTGGATTAGCAGCCAGCTTACTCCACACTTCAGGAACATTCTGGACTAATAGGAATTTCCCAGCTGAGAAATTGTAAGTCTTTACCAGTTTAAGTACATGTAGTGTATTTGTAACTAGAATCTGTAATTCTGTTATATTTGGTGTTGGTAAATATTTAAATTAAACCATAAATCATCTAAAGTTAATATCTTTTGTTTGATTCTTATCTTTTGTGGATTTTGGATCATAACAGTATACTCTGAATATTTTCCAGTTCTTGAGGGCAAAGTGTCCGAAGGAATTTCATATTTAAACTTCACATTTTTCTTTCGCACGGGTTCATGGCTCCACTTTTTGTCCCCAATCAGCTAATTTGCGCCTGTAACGTGTAGTACTGGTACCAAATGAAACAAAATCAAACATTTTCTTTTGTCGTTGTGCCGGTGAAGTGGGGTATGCATGGTTTTGATCAGTTTTGATTTAGGCAACATGTGTTAGACGAGGGGGGGGGGGGGGGGGGGGTAGTATGAATAGTGTTTCGGATACGATTACCCCCAAACTGTTATGCTTTGTTGCTGCTGTTGTTGTTGTTTGATTCTTTAAAAACCTCCTTCCCTCGAGAACATTACGTATACTAGCCACAATTTTCTTTTTCTTTCTCTCTCTTTCTCTCTCTTTCTCTCTTTCATTTTAAGTCATTATCTCTGTCTCTGTCTCTCTGTCTCTGTCTCTCTCTCTCTCTATCTATCTCTCTCTTTCTCCTTCCCTATTATTCATTCACTCTCCCTTACTTTTGACGCTAACTCATCTCTCTCTCTTTCTCTCTCTCCTCTCTTTCTCTTTCATCATGCCCATGTGTTACAAATGAATACTATATAGACTACTGATTTAGAAATGTATTTCTTATATCATATATTAATTATACAAACTCAATATCTGCCTTCATATTGCAGCTTCTATTTTGTGTCATTCCTCCTCAATATTAATTTTACACTTAACCCCGCCCCTGCTTTTTACTTTTGCATTTTCATAAATGTATAAAACTTAAGTTCGTATTTGAATATCTCTATCAGTCTCTCTATATGTCTCTCTGTCCTTCTCTTCAAGTCTC
The DNA here is from genome assembly GCA_025617745.1 of Heliocidaris erythrogramma. Lineage (NCBI taxonomy): Eukaryota > Metazoa > Echinodermata > Echinoidea > Camarodonta > Echinometridae > Heliocidaris > Heliocidaris erythrogramma. Next base: position 14,402,502 of record CM046860.1, on the reverse strand, counting down.
TGCCTCTCTTCATCCCCCTCTCACCCTCTCTCTCTCTCTCTCTCTCTCTCTCTATCTATCTATCTATCTCATTCATTATCATTTTCACTATCCAATGAACCACAATCTTTATTATTCTTTCCTGAACTGCAAAACCCATTGGCCACTACATCTGTCCCCATAATTTCGGGCAAGCAGTTAAAAAAAAAAGAACGAATGAAGAAAAAGGCTGAAAAATCATTAAAAATCTCCTTTCTGCCAAACCAAAGTTACGCCATATGGCATGGTAGTTCTGCGGGGATATGAGCGAATATTGGGCGTAGGTCTGTGCACCGTACAAGCCACAGGAGAACGACCGCAGCGCGTGCCTTGTGCATGCGGAGCGGGCCGTTCGGAATGCGGTGCACGCGGCGACAGGCCTTCCATCGTAAAACATGCTCATTGTGTGGGTTTTGAGGCCCAAGGCCGACACGGTCCCGAGTTACTCTTACTATTACCATAGTTAGAGGGTGAAAAGCCCTCGATTGAAAAATTGACGTGGGATAAAGAGAACAATACATTCAACAAACAGATAAACAGAAGAGATCACAGCAAAAACAGAACCAACAATACATTGCCTTCCAATAGACATACTTCCAGTGTGAAACAGTTCTCGTTTATTAAAGGTATTTCAATAGAACCTTAAAGCCCATATATTGAAACATTTGAAAGTACCCAATACCATTTCCCCCTTTGTATTTCAATAAAAAGGAAAACACCAATAATTAGGCTCTGAACATTCGCATCCTCCAGGATGAAGTTAAATGAAAGGTTAATAAATTTCGATCGCCTATAGTCGTCATGTACATTGCTTCTTTATGTTCCTGTCAAAAATCTTTGGTACTGTATTATGTCAAGCAAACATCTTTTTAGAAGTTTTATATATCTAAAAGCTGAAAATAATCATAGTCTATAATATGTTAATATGAATTCTATGGAGAAAAAAACATTTTGGTATTAATTAAGCCTTTAAATTTTGGGTTGTCTTGGCCTGTTGATTCGAAATCACAACGATAATACACGACATACACCAAGCAGTCAGGTGGACGGTGAATTTCTTCCCATAGTCCCCGAAAGAAATTGTATTACCATTTTCTTAACGTACAAAAAAAATAAACCAAAATCATAGTTATGATTTGTTTAATTTGATTTTATCTGTCATCTCATGGGAAATGGCATGACCATTTCTGTTTGTTTGTGAGATGTTTTCGAGATCTCAACATTACCTTTAAGATGGTATAAGTTTACTGATATTATTATGGTATTTTAGATGATAGAAAAGATAATCATCTTTGTGTTAATAGACGAAGATGCTTGTAGAAAGGTAATTAACTAGATAGAAAATGATGAACTAACCCTCATCATTGCCTACTGTAGAATTTAAGAGTTAACATCGATGAATTAACTTACAATTCGGCGAAATGAGAATTTTAAAAATCGTTTTTCAGAATTTTTTCAAAATCGTTTTTAAACACAAATATGGCGCCATATGAATTCTGTGAATCGTCGTCATTAAACATAAGTTCTTGAACTTCAAAAATATATGAAAGCGACATAATAATGTAACCTGGTTCCTAATATAATTATTAAACACTGCATCTTTCCATATATATTTTTGGTTGCTGTAGTCAGCACAATCATTTTCAGAAACTGGTTAAACAAATTATTTTCTTGGCAAAGCCAAACTATATATTCCAGGAACACCATGAGCAAGCGATCGATATTCATATCTCCTTCCTCTAGAACGGCTTTCCATGCTACATTAGTATACCTACGCAGGAAAAGATGCACATTATAACACTGGCTGTCGCAGTATTAATCCATTTTAATTACGCGCAAGATCTAGCGTCATGTTTAAAGGGGGGTAGAGGTGTCGGGTTTCTGGGGGCTTCAGGCACCCCTGATTGTCGAACGCGTGATATGATTAAAGCTATACCTGAGATGCTCTAATTTAGTCTATTTTTTGGTTTACTACATCTTTGTGTCAACTTCTCGGGCGTTTTTCTTAATCACGTTTCTCCCATGACTCTAAATTGGATTGCTGCTCATATCTCTCCTCCTCCTTTTTCTTCTTCCTGGCTTTCTCAACTACTGCTCCTATAAACTGATAAAAATGGGTGAGGAGAGCCAGCATCTTATCGCCCCCTTCCCCTTCATATCATTGCCACTGCCCCTCAGTCACTCTCTCTCCCTCTCTCTCTCTTTCTCTCTAACTCTTTATTCCTCTCTCAATCTTTCCTTATTTCTATCTCTCCATCTCTTTTTCTCTATCTTCTTTCCCCCCGTATTTCATCTTTCTTTTTAAATAATTAGGGGATAGGGAGAAAGTAAAAGAAGGGCAGACAGAGAGAAATTCACTTACATATAGACCCATTCACTTCTCACCTCATACATTAATGAACAAACTCTCAAACACATTCATATATTATATTTCTCTTCTCTTGTTCTTACGACCCAAAGCAACATGTTTATAAATCTTGGTCAACGTGTCGTAACCCTATATGCATAATGTGCCGAACATTAGGGGAAGGTGTACAGTTTTCAATATCCTCTAAGCCTTTTTACTGTGCATCTGATCAAAACAACACTGTGTAATCTTCATAAACTTGATGGAAAATATCAATCTGGATACCTGGACATATTTGCTCCAGGTTTCTCTTGAACTTATAAGTGACAAAAACGGTGATACTAATCATTTTCAAGATACATGTAGTAAATATCAATTAAAAGGTACAATCACTGTCAGAAAAATCTTAAAAGCGGTTTTTTGTTTTTATCCAACTGAATTGCATCTTTGAAACGACGCTGTTGTTGTTGTTTTTTTTTAACCAAATCAAAAACAAAATGTTAGTGGAGGGGTAAATCAAGTAATTGACATTATATTAAAAAATGTTTTTTTATTTTTCAATTTTTGTGTCAGATTTAGGCCTAATCAACAACACCACTATTCGTCTGTGATGACACCCGGAAAATATAATGCGCTATAATATTTTCATAAAATTCTACCTTCAGGAATCATTATATTATGGGAATAAGATACAACAATGGAAACTGATTTAATTTCTATTTTCAGATTGTGTAGTATCCATGGTATTGTATAAGGGAAAATGTGGAAATACCATAACAAGCAGCAGATATAACTAGGGAGCACTCCACGTCAGCTGAGGTGTCTGAATTGCATCAAATTAGTCCAATTAGCCGCTATTTTAAGCCGAAAGCGGAGAAGAATTCCCGTAGCGATCTATCATACCCCTTGGTGTGCCCAAGATAGTTGCTGTCAGCAGGCAGAAAGATTTCGTATGAGTGGATGGAACCGAAACTTTGCACCTTAAGAGCAGGCTTTAGTACTTCTCTAACTTCTACGATTATCTTTCTTATTTTTGTTCCTTTTGAAAGTTCCGACTTGATTTAAAATCATGAACATACATGTATGTATAGCGATATAAATGTAATTTCTTGAG